>CM076979.1:3879039-3891539 GCA_039105355.1 Benthosema pterotum
ATCTAGCCCAAGTCTACACACCTAGAGAATGTAGAAGAGGAATGTTCATTTTGATCTGTATGTTGGACTGTTTGGTTTCCTAAATCCACCCTGGAATTGTGTACAAAAGCAAAATAAATCTTTAGTTTTGCGTCTGTGGGGCTAAAATCAAGTCATCAAAGGGTGGTCTGTGGCTCGAATTCAGAATAAATAGTGGGCCCTGGTATCAAAAAGGTTGGCTCTAGAAGATGTGGCAACAGCTGCTAAAAAGAAGACCATACAATAAGATAATACAATAAGAACACAAGACAAGAACAAGACAAAAACAGTTTGCTTACAACGCAGCTGTCTGATCTGCAGGCTCCCCTGCATTCTGCCTTCTCCCCCTGCATCCTCGCCCCTCCAACTTCTCCGTCATTGCAGCCATTTAGTGATGTATTTTTCGATCTCTTGGTCTGTATCACGAGGCGATGGCGGATTACGCTGCACAGCCGCTAAAACACACAGAGACAAAAAACTACTTTTCACGAAATACAAGAGTAACCTGTGGTACAATGTAGAGCTTTAATTGGGCCCAAAATGTTGAGGCTGGCCCTACAATAAGTTCAGCCGGGCCGACTCGAAGCCGATACATAGTTGACAACCTGAGAATGACACTTTTCTAAACAAACCAATATTGCTGCTAGCAGATTATATTTTGGTAATTTGTTAACAAAGTATCCTATATATTAAATAAACTTTTAGATAGAGAATTCTGTCAGGCATAGGCTAAGCAACACATTGTGAACTTGTGAGAAGGGGGGGTTAATATGTTTGGTGTGCAACACCTTTGGACATCAAGGACCACTTCAACTCTTTTCATATCGTCGTTATGGTGGGATAATTACCACCATAATGACGCTATGGGGGCCGACTTTTTAAAATTAACATGGTTAAGGAGCGAAATAAGGAAATGCAAGGTTTCAGCATGAAGGAAACAATACATATCTTTATCTATAAAACGGACCAATACCTTAATCAATACATATATATTTTAATGGGGGCGGCAGTGGCTCAGAGGTAGAGTTACCGATGGTAACCACAAGGTTGCCGGTTCGATCCCGGGCTCCTGCAGAGTTAGTGTCAATGTGTCCCTGGGCAAGACACTTAAACCCCAAATTGCTCCTTATGTGCTAGTAGCAGTGGCGGTCAATTTGGGGGCCCCAGGCGGATTTAGCTATGGGGGCCCTAAAAGTTTTAACTACAATCTTTTAAAATGCAAGAAATACGTATCATGTAACACACCATTGTATTCCAAAAAGCAAAATATTTATTTTTTTAAGAATAGTTAAGAAACAATGACTGAAATGACTGAAAAGATTTGTGAGTGAGTCACTCAGTCACATTTTATCTAAAATTCTACCTGAACAATAAAGAATATGAGAGAGAGAGAGAGAGAGAGAGAGAGAGAGAGAGAGAGAGAGAGAGAGAGAGAGAGAGAGAGAGACAGACAGAGACAGAGACTATGTGAAAGAAGTCTGAGGCTAGATACTGTATGTGTGCCTGTGTACGAGTGTGTGTGGGTGAAAGATAGAGAATGTATGTGCATAAGATGGTGTGTTTGTTTTTTGTTGTTGCAAATGTTAATGTTAAAGGGGAACTCCAACCATTTTTAACATTTTAATATTTAATTAATATACCTTAACCTTAGAGATGTTGTGTGGACATGATAAAAAAAAGTCCCTCCAATTCGGTATTTCCTAAAAATGGAGGTCTGAAAAAATCATTAACATGGTGAAATACATCTGATGACATCATCAAGATGTATTTCACCATGTTAATGATTTTTCTTTAACACCTTTTTTCCTGAGAGGGTACAAATGGAACCAAATTTGGTTCACATTTGTTCACAACATTTCTCTCAGGATTTTTTTGATTTTTGGGTGGAATTCCCCTTTAAGAAAATATCTGGTATGTGAATGTGATTCTGTCTCCAGGCACTGCGCTGCTCTGTGTGTCTCTCAGCTGCAGCTGAATTGTGCTGATGGTAATAATATTGCGGGGGTTTAATTCTAGACTACATTATATCACGGACCCCTAAAACAGTAGCCTACCGTTGGCCTAAACGAGGTGAAAAGCTCAATGCAAGTTAACATGACAAAGTTGCGTGCGTAAAAGTTAAACCACCTCCTCCTCCTCCCTGCTCCTCCGCTCACGTGGAGAGTGCAGCATGCAGCGGCACAGAGCTGCTGGCGGCACAGCCTCTCTTTCTCAACCTCGGTCTCTCTCTTCTCTCAGAGTGTAAAATGTAGGCTATATGGTCAATACGTCAGCTATATTAGTTCATGAAGTTGGGTCTCTTGGAATGCCCGTGCGTGTCGCATTTCGGACGGGTTCGGCGCCGCCATTTAAAAGAAATCTCGGAACAGTTCGGAATCGGGAAAAATGTCACGGATCGACTCGGTTCTGGTTTATTTATTTGTTAATAATTTGCCGAACAGTTCGGCGATATTGCATGGATTTATTTCGGTTTTCGGATGGATTTTTTGAGACCCGTGGAGACCTCTACTTCACTTATGTCTTTCCGAAGTAGTAGGCTAGGTAGAAGGTCTCTGATAGGTTGTTGTAACGTGATGGGTAATGTTTTGGAATAGTGATCTCACCGTCTCGCGCACATGGCATGGATCATGGAATATTCCACTTTAACGCAAATGGGAGGGGATGTACACGGATTCTGTAGGGCCAATTTTATTGTGTTGTTTTTACTTTTGATTTGAAATCCTTATTTATTAACTCACTGACTGATGCTCACTGTTCAGGGGGGCCCAACTAGACGGCCAACTGTATGGTTAGTTGCCAACGGCTCCGGGGGCCCTGCTGTATGGGAAAGTTGGGGGGCCCAGGCGGCCGCCTCGTTCGCCTATATTGTAAGACCGCGTCTGGCTAGTAGGTACCTTGCATGGTTTCCACTGCCATAAGTGTATGAATGTGTGTGTGAATGTGGTGAATGTGATGCACAATCTGTGTAAAGCGCCTTGGATAAAGGTGCTATATAAATGCACCATTTACCATTTTGATAGTCTACCTTTCACATACACGGCCATGGACAGGTTTCTATGAATAGCTGTAGTGAACAAAGTTATTGAGCACAATACAAATGGAAGTGAGTCCAAGGGGGAGATGATGAATCTCAATATAAACTTACCAACCACAACACTCTTGACTCGTAGTTTTCTGAATCCAATCTTGCCATTGATGCCCCTCATGTTTGTTTGTTTGGCCAGGGTGTTTGCTAGCGTTGCAGCCATGACTCTCCAAACAGTCTCCTTTCAGCACCAATACAGCACTCTGTGAATTGACATTTGTTAGTTGATCAGTCCAAGACGATACATGGACAATCTAGCGATACAATCCGATGATTTGAAATCGATATAGTTAACTATTTAAAATGCATTGGCATTGTCTTAAACCAAGTAATTAAACCAGCATTTTTGCATTGGTAAAACAAATCTACAAGCATTGGGAACTTTAAGAAGTATTTAAGTATTTAAGAAATAAACAGATCTTTTTCCCAGATTCTGTTTCTTTTTCAAATGTTCAAATCCTGTACAGGAAAACATGGCATATTTTGGACATAGTTCAAATGGTGATTAAATGAATTTAGAAGCTGTAATTAATTTAATTAAAAAATAATTTAATCATTCAACAGCCCTATTTTTATATAGAATACATATTGCATATTGGGCTGCTGCTAGACACATAATAATGTCCAGTAAAACTTTCCCTTTATTGCACTGGTCCTGTAGCCTACTTGCTGTGGTGGATGTCGGCTGTCCTCTCTTGCAAGATCAAATGAATGATTCATAATTATCTTAGCACAAACACCTGCACAACCATGATCACTGTAGGACCATCTGTCATAGAGTGTGCAGTTATAGACACAAAACGGGAAATCAAAGCAATGCATTTTGATGTTTTTGGTTTAAATCAAATTAAACTGAGATTAAAGTTAGTCAACAGAGCAGTGTCAATGCAGGTCCGTGTGGACAGTGTGTTAAAGAAGGAGCAGGGGCAACCTCCCGTAAGAGGGCACTTCTGTGTTTTAGACATGTTACAGGGCAGGGTCTGTAGCCCCCTTTTGCGTCCGTGTGTGCACGTCGCTGTGGACTGTATATTCTGAGAGGCAGTGCGAACGAGGCAATAGTATGACAGTGTTGCATGGTAAATACAACTGATCTACAAGCTCACCACACGTTGCATGAATGACACATTTTAACTTTTAATTCTTCTCTCATTTCCGCACGGCACCGTTGTGTGGTAAAGCTAGACTCCTCTCATGCAGCCATCAAAAAGGGTCTGTCTGTGTTTCCAAGTAAACACTGAAATCTTACCAGTTGGTTTTTGAGCTCAGGGGTGTTTTGTAGCTGCTCTTCCAGGTTTTGAAGCGCTTGGGCATCATTTAATGGCAGCAGGTCTGGGTCAACACCTGTTAGAATGATAATCAGAAAAGGTTTCATCGCATCACTGGTTTATATGGTATAAATACTATATCCTTAAAGGTATAGTACGTGATTTGGAAAACCCTCCGGGCCCCCGGTAGCAAGATGTACACACTCTAATGTCAACTACCAAAATACCACCATGTACTTGTCCAAATACTGCCTTAATGTTGGTGGGGAACGCCCTACCAACAGTCACTCAGACATGCAAATCCCTTGACTCCTTCAGAACCACTCTCTCAGGACACCTACGGACGGCTGCAATTCTAGCCTGGCCTCTGTAAAAATATGATTCCCACACCCAGCCCCTTTCCCCTCTCCTTGTATATGTCTTTTCCCTTTTACCTCCACTATGATCTGCTGCTTCTGACTTTAGAGAAGTGAATATTTGTCTCTAAATGTCTTGATAAAATGAACAGGGTGGCTGACATTGTAAACAAGTGTATTCTTAACTGCAGAAGCGGATTCCTGTGTCCGTCCTCATGGTGGCTGAAAAAAGTAAGGGGATTATAGTTATATTACCTCTGTGAAAAAGTAACTAGTTACTTTACTTTACATAAAAAAGGGGTGGTGTTGTTCTGTGGTATTCATGGTCACAAGTTTAGTGTGGAATTCCCATTTTACTGTCATTAATATACCTTAGAGATGTTGTGTGGACATGATAAAGATCTCCACATTGTCTTCATATTGTTTCCTAGAAATGGAGTTTGTGTTTCGCCATGTTAATGATTTTTCTTTTAGGGCATTTTTTGAGAAAAAGGGTGGAATTGCCCTTTAATGGCAGCATGCTAAGCATGGACTGTATCAAGATGCTTTTTAAGACTTGCATTGGTTTTCTTTGCTGAGGACAATGCTTTGAACTCAGGCACAGCCCAGCTTTAATGATGTTAAATCCCTTTATTTTAGATCGTTTTGTAGCTATAGTACAACATATTTAGTTGTTACTGTACAGTACTTTAAAACAGTTGACATGTTGTACACATGCCTAAAATAACTCTGATTTGCGTCGCCCTCGTTGAAAACAATGTATTTCCAACTCCAGTTTGTCCCTATTCAGACTGCATAATGAACAGGAGCTTGTGCACTTAGTTTCTGACCCTCAATGTCGCCACTCTTCTATTAGATGGCTGTGGACGCACGTAGAGGAGCTGCTTGCTCCCAGAGCCTTGGAAATACAGAGTTACGCCAACTCTGTTCACTCCATGGCGCCAGTCCAATGGCGGCTCCTCTACATAGACTATTAGATAGTGACAACAAATAGTGACAGCCGGAAGTTACTGAATGCATTGGAGCCTATGGGCTCGCGCGAGTACTAGAACCACGTGACCAGACTATTTTCTGTCCCCTCAATGTCGCAACTCTGTCTATTTCTAAGGCTCTGCTGCTTGCTTTGTCTGCTTACTAAAGCCCAGAGCCCTGATTAGCATGATTAACATTTGATCATTTGAACATCTAATTGATAAGCTATAGTTACAGCCGCTGCCACTACCACAGATCTACGGCAATCTTTGATTCGCTCCTTATTGTTTGATACGAACCTGCAGATCTAACTTCTGGGAGACGGAGTTACACTCAAACATGTCCGACCGGAAACATGAACCCAAAGAAGAAATATGACGTTCCTGTTACACTGTGTTCTCTATTGTCATCCCGGGCGGCCATAATATTTATGTATAGGCTATGGCCCTCATTTACCAAAAGGAGTGCAGATTCGTCCCCAAATTTCAACGTGGGTTTTGGAGTGCACACAACTCCACCCGGCATATATCAAGCGATCCCAAACAGCTGAGTCCATCCTAATTTCCTTCCTACGATGATAAATGTGACGGCTGAAATCAATCTGGCACGCCCTTGGAAACAGGCCGCTCCTCCCTTTCTTTGCGACATTAACAACTGCAATACGACCAGCAACCATGGTGATGAGGGGGGAAAAAATAAAAAACTTTTCCACCGATCGCGCTGCCAGCCAGCCAGCCAGCACCCCCCCCCCCCCCCAGCCCGATTGCGCTGCTTCCCGCGGCGCGACAGCCCCCCCCCCCTCTTTCACATAGACACACGCAACTCTGTTCGCCGTTGTTTTAAGTAGGCTAAGTAAAATAATAGCATGGCATTTGGTTTTATTTTTAGTTTACACTCTCAAGAGCCTACTTTCATCTGGTTACCTGGGGACCACCTGGGACCCTCTCAAGAACCACTGGTGGTCCTCGGACCACATTGAAAGCTACTGGCCTATAGGACCAGTTTTTATTACATCGCCGTGAATGGAATAGGCTACAGGTTAGTATTCTGCAGTGTAGGATTAAATCCATGCATTTTTAGAAAGAGCGCAGCCCCCCCCCCCTCTCCCCCCGAGTCGGACTGCTGCCTGTGAGTGACCACGTAGCCTAAATCAGAGATAGATAACTGCCAGCATGTGACAAGACAGTTCATAAACTCATATCAACCATATAATGTGATCGCCGGTGATTAATAAATGAATCGATGGCAGGCACATGACTGCAGGAGTGCAGGTGTTACATATTAGTGTGATGATGCTGATTTACAAGCTTTCTATCCTTCGTGCAGACCATAATTGTAGATAGTGAGGCTGTGCATGTAGGCTATTGTCACTGCAAATAAAAGTGCAAATAAAAGTGGCTTTTATTTAATTCTCTTTTTTTTCATCAGGATTAGGCATTAATGAATAAAAACTTTCCACCGATTGCGCTGCTTGCCGCGGCGCCCTCCCTCTCCGTTTCACACGGACACACGCAAGTTGCCTTGTTTATTCAGTAAGTAAAATAATTGAATGGTATTTGGACCCGCAAGGGTCCACTCGGTTTTATTTTTAGTTTACACTCTCAAGAGTTACATCTGGCTAAACCAACTTTTCATCTGGTTAACCAACTTAGCCTGGGGACCACCTGGAACCCTCTCAAGAACCACTGGTGGTCCTCGGACCACAGTTTTTTTTATTACATCGCAGTAAATGGAATAGGCTACAGGTTTGTATTCTGTAGTGTAGGAATAAATCCATGCATTTTTAGGAAGAGCGCACGTAGCCTACCTACTGTATCTCCCCCTCAAGCTTTCTATCCTTCGTGCAGACCATTGTACAAACCAGACGTAGGCTACTGTAGATCCACATCGATGCAATCTCCCGCCGATCCGCGATCACGACTACCGAAATTGCTCTCACAAGCAGCCTACTGTAGGTCTGCAGTTTATCTGAGTGACTGAGGCGAACGATATACCTGTACTAACGTAGCATATAATATCATTTTAAATAGTCAGGCTGTGCATGTATTTGTCACTGCAAATAAAAGTGGCTTTTATTTTATTTTCACCCCACCGGGATCAGGGATGTAATCTCGCATAATATGCCTTTTCAAACCTATATATTTTTCATCTGTATCATTTATTAGGTTTTATAGCTATTAGGAGTGAATAGATAACTTTAGATACATTTCTGCAGTTCAGACAATGCTGCTCCGCTTGTTTAGGACAGAAAAACAGGCAAGGACAAATCCTACGACAGCTCCCGACCTGACGTGGGTTTTGTCCGGACGTGGGATCAACTTCAAGTTCATGGTGGGAATGATATATGTCAAACAAGGTGGGAATTCTGCTCTACGCATGCTCTACGTTCATTTTTGGGTGTACACCACGTTGATAAATGAGGGCCTATGAGTTTAAGAATTAATTTGAAACACGTTAAAGGGTAACTCCACCCATTTTCAACATTTTAATGGCATTAAAATACCTTAGAGATGTTGTGTGTGGACATGATAAAAAAAAGTTCCCCCAATTCTGTATTAACTAAAAAAAAACTGAAAAAACATTAACATGTTGAAATACATCCGATGACATCATCAAGATGTATTTCACCATGTTAATGATTTTTCATTCAGACCCTTTTTCCTGAGAGGGTACAAATGGAACCAAATGGACCCGCTAAGGTCCATTTGGTTCACATTTGTATCCTCTCAGGATTTTTTTGAAAATGGGTGGAATTCCCCTTTAAAAAATGTTACTGTTCACTATCGTCATCCCTGACGGCCATAATATTTATGTGGGCCATGAGTGTGCTATGAGTTTTAGAAGTAATTTGAAACACATTAAACATAATGCCGTTGCTATTACTGTTATTAACGCCATATAAAATACATTAATCTTTTACAAGGTATATAAAACCATTAAACATTGTATGCCGTTTTTGTTTTAATCATCCATTCTGCAGTTCTCCACAGGAGGGCACCAAAGCCTCGCTTTGTGTGTGAGAATCTGCTATGTTTAACTCAGGCAACAGTCCTTGTTTAAGGAGCTTAATCCCCCTTTTTATAGATCGTTTTGTAGTAATAGTGAAGCATAAACCGTACAGAGACTTCAGATGTTATTGCACATCACTTTAAATCTGTTCTCATGTTGCACACAGGCCTAAAACAGCTCTTGTTTGCACCGCCATCGTTGAAAACTATGTATTTCCAACTCCATTATGTGGTTCTGTTCATATGTCGACCGTACGACAGGACCGCGCTCCGAAAATAGCCGAGGACTTTCGGCTATCTTCGACGACAGTGCATGCGGACAGAATCCGACAGGTCACAGATCTCAGTGTAACACACCGGAAGTCCCTGTTTTATTCTCTCCGTTTCTGTTTACATCTGGTTAGCATTCTAGCATGCTAGTCTGGCAGCTCCAATAGTGAATAATAAACAGTGCAGAGACATTAGACGTTATTGTATATCACTTTAAATCAGTTGTCATGTTGTACACAGGCCTAATACAGCTTTGCTTTGCGTCGCCCTCGTTGAAAACAATGTATTTCCAACTCCAGTTTGTCCCTATTCAGGGAGCATGAACTGCAGCTCAGTTTCTGACCCCTCAATGTCGCTACTCTGACGCTATGCCTGCGCAGCCGCAGTATAGTCAACCCACCGGAAGTCTCTATATTAAAATGTGACCCCAGGTGGCGCCAACATCAGAGCTACAAGCCAATAACCAGCTTTATTAGACACGTTGTGGGTTTGTAGATCTGCACAGTGCCAAGTCACAGAATTCCATGTGACTGTATCAAAATGTGACCACAGATGGCGCCAACATCAGAGCTACAAGCCAATAACTAGCTTTATTAGAGACATGTTGTGGGTTTGTAGATCTGCACAGTGGCGAGTCACAGAATTCCATGAGGTCACGCATGTGGGCATAAACATACCGGAAGTCTCTATATTAAAATGTGACCGCAGATGGCGCCAACATCAGCGCCAGAGCATGATGCAAAACCTACTGTAAAATGTAGATACACTTTAAATCCTTGTATCGTTTTGAAGTATTAGTGCACCATAGACAGAGCAGAGACTTTAAACGTTATTGTACATCACTTTAAATCAGTTGTCATGTTGTACACAGGCCTAAAACAGTTTAAATCAGTTGTCATGTTGTACACAGGCCTAAAACAGTTTAAATCAGTTGTCATGTTGTACACAGGCCTAAAACAGTTTAAATCAGTTGTCATGTTGTACACAGGACTAAAACAGTTTAAATCAGTTGTCATGTTGTACACAGGCCTAAAACAGTTTAAATCAGTTGTCATGTTGTACACAGGCCTAAAACAGTTTAAATCAGTTGTCATGTTGTACACAGGCCTAAAACAGTTTAAATCAGTTGTCATGTTGTACACAGGCCTAAAACAGCTCTTATTTGCGCCGCCCTCGTTGAAAACAATGTATTTGTCATGTGAGTTTCAACAGCGCTATAGCATGGTGCAGTTGTCCGTTGTCACCACCAGGCGGCAGCAAAACCTACATTAGCTGTGAATGTAGATAAACTTCAACAAAAACTTTAAAGTGGATTTTAAATCACTGGACCCCAAACCTTTTCATGTCAAGGACCCCCAAACTGACACTGCTTAGCCCACGGACCCCCATTTGAAGAGATAATCAGTCCTGGACCTCACTTTGGGAATCAGTAGTTTAAATAATGCACTTAACAGCAATTACAAAATATTTAATACAATATATTTATTCAGTTGTTAATCATAATGGACTCTTGGATAAACAAACCCCACAGCAAAAGTGATTGTCCAATCCAGTGGTCCCCAAACTCTTTCATGTCATAGACCCCCAAATTGGCCCACGGACCCCTCTAGCAGTGATTCTCAACACCTTTCATTTTCAAGGACCCCCAGTTTGACAAGCATTAGTCTAGTTCATCTCTGCATTAGTGCAGAGATGAACATTTGTAAACTCAGAGTTACAGACCAAGGGTCTGGGTCCATTTGGTTCCTTCATTTAGCTTTCTGATGGAATAGTGACTTACACAAATAATAACAACTATTATTATTATTGTTACCCTTATTATTATTGATATTATTGGTATTATCAATACTATTATTATTATTATTATTCATCATCAAGTCATTTTTGTGCAATGACCATAAGATGATGGTACAGCATCCTGTATATCCCTGTGATTCTACTGATTTTACTGCAGAAAAATAACAATTATAAGAATGGTGAATGGTCTTAATCATGGGTTTTCAACCTTTTTGATGCCAGGGCCCACTATTTATTCAGTATTTGAGCTATGGACCAGTTGATGACAGTTTCACCCCTCACATCCAAAACTAAAGAGGGGGGCAGGGGTGGGCAGAGCCCACCCAAACGTGCATCCTGCCCACCCAATGAAAGGTAATATCAGTGGTTTTCAACCAGTGGACCGGGGACCACCAGTGGTACTTAAGAGGATTCCAGGTCCCCAGAATAAATAATGTTAAGTTCGTTAACCAGATGTAACTCTTTGAGAGCGTAAGAATGAAACCAAATGGACCCTTGTGGGTCCATTTGGTTTCATGTTTACACTCTCAAGAGTTAAAATATTCATCATGTGAATTATCCCAAGTCTACACAACTAGAGAATGTAGAAGATTAATGGTCATTTTGATATGTATGTTGGACTGTTTTTCCCACAAATCCAGCCTGGAATTGTGGACAAAAGCAAAATAAATCTTTAGTATTGGGGTCTGTGGGTCTAAAATGTCATCAAATGGTGGTCCTCCCTGGCTCAAATGCCGAATAAATAGTGGGCCCTGGTGTCAAAAGGTTGAAAACCACTGCTTCATATAAAAACTTTGGAATTTACACCCTGCCATTCTTTCAGCCCTAGTAGGGCTGGCTAAATCCAGCTCTGGTCATATCTGCCAATAGATTCTGACTGATTTTTTTTTACCCAGAGAACCACAATAGAACCAAGCCTAGGCCCTATATGGGCATGTTGGCTGCTACAGGCCAAGATGTCCATTATGTAGTCCTAGATTATATGAGCATGTTGGCTGCTACAGGCCAAGATGTCATTATGTAGTCCTAGATTACATCTATATATGGGCATGTTGGCTGCTACAGGGCCAAGATGTCATTATGTAGTCCTAGATTACATCCAGGTCTGCTTTATCATTGTAAACAGCAATCTCTAAACACCTGAATCGTTTACAATAACATTATTATCAGGCACAGGCCCTGACCTGAGGTTCATTCCACAGTGTGGGTGGCACAACAGAGAACCATTTATCTCCCTGCGATTGCAGTTTGGATTTAAGGATGTTGTGGAGTTGTTGATCAGTCGACCTCAGTGTAGGCAGGAGAGAATCAGGGAGATATGATGTTGTTTCTGTGTGTCTGTGGAGAGGAGAGCGGCTGCATGTTGGTCCAGCTGTAATCCAACCAGACAGCCTTGGGGAACCACAGTAAAGAGTCGGGTTGAAATAAAAGCATGGATAAGGCGTTCAAAATCGTGAAAGGAAACAGCGGGCTTAACTTTTGCCAACAACCTCAAGAGTTTATCTACGAGACAAACAGTCAGATGGAAGTCAGCTGACAGGGAGTAAGACAGGTCAAACAGTCAGATGGAAGTCAGCTGACAGGGAGTAAGACAGGTCAAACTAACAGACTGACTGACTGACTAGAACACACTAAGTTAGTAATCAAACAGACAAGTAAAATAACAACTACAACAAATTAAACTCATCACTTTACTCTCATATATCTGAGACTGAATAGGTTTGGTTAA
>CM076979.1:3896539-3934039 GCA_039105355.1 Benthosema pterotum
CCCACATGGGATTATCAGACACGGCAATTAATAATTGACAGAAATGGAGAGAAGAAAGACAAAAAATGAAAAAAACAACAAACTCATATATGCAGTCACTCAGCAACAACAACAATAAATACTGTATATTTACCAACAGGAATTCAATTTAGTTGAATGTTACTCTATGGCACCTGTTCCATATTCTAATATTCAGTAATCCGTCCCATTAATCAGGTTGTCTTATTGTTATAAGTGGGTTAGGGTTAGGTCTCTCTCTCTCTCCAGGGTCCCCCTGGCTGTACAGGTCTCCCCGTGCCACTTGAGGAAGGAATAAAAATACTAATCAAAATGGGACAACTGTTTGGGTGCTTGCATTATGATCACCATGCATACTATCAACTTCATACCGTCACCCAGTCGTCGTCACCCAGCAGACCCGTGTCGTTCAGAGTGTACTTGGCTTTCTTCATCTTCCTGTCCTCTCCACCTGGTGCTACTGTGTCCTACGCACACACACGCACGCACACGCACGCACGCACGCATGCACGCACACACACACACACACACACACACACACGCGTACGCACGCACGAACGCACACACACACACACACAAACTGATAACAGCTTGGAGAATTTCAGTACAATTCAAGCACAACTACAACAAATCTCAATAACTGTGAGTGGACACTAGTTCAGCATACACCTGTTTAAGTCCAACTTGTTCATTTCATCAAGATATATATATATATATATATATATATATATATATATATATATATATATATATATATATATATATATATATATATATATATATATATATATATATATATTAGAGCTGTCAGTCGATTAAAATATTTAATCGCGATTAATCGCATGATGGCCCATAGTTAATCTTCGATTAATCGCATATTAATCGCATATTTTCATGAGTTCTAAATATACCTTAAATGAGTGTTTTTCAAGAATATTCATATCAAGGTCAATTATTTATTCTGCATTTGAGCCACAGACCACCATTTGATGACATTTATTTAGACTTCCAGACCTAAATTAAAGAATTTGTCAACAATATCATTCGGAACGAACATGCACATTTTGTAGAAAGTTCTCTACATTCTCTAATTGTGTAGACTTATTTTAAAATAACTTAACTGATGCAGATATTTAAAAATTATTCACTTGCATTTGGCGAAATTGAACCAAATGGACCCACTCGGCCTTTGGTTTTACTGTGAGTTAATCTCGCACTAAAAAAATTAATCGAGTTAACTCATGGCTGAGTTAACTCGCGATTAACTAGTTAACTCGGACAGCCTTAATATATATATATATATATATATTAAGGCTGTTGAAAATAGTTAATTAATGGAATTAAATGAATTCTGCTGATTAATCCGATTAAAATTTTTAACGCAATTAACTCATGTGCACACTGACTCAACCCACTGAGCATTTTCTCATTCAACGAAATGTGTAGAGCACGGTTTTACAGAGACATATATCCTGTGTGTCTCCCTGTAACCAGAACTAGAGTATAGCTGGAGGATCTACAGTCCAACATGCAGATCAAATGACCATTAATCTTCTACATTCTCTAGTTGTGTAGACTTGGGATAATTCACATGATGAATATTTTAACTCTTGAGAGTGTAAACATGAAACCAAATGGACCCACAAGGGTCCATTTGGTTTCATGTTTACACTCTCAAAGAGTTACATCTGGTTAACCAACTTTCCATCATTTAGCCTGAGGACCACCTGGAATCCTCTCAGGGACCACTGGTGGTCCCCGGACCACCTGTTGAAAACCACTGCACTATAGTACAAATACTTTATCACACCAGTCAAATACAGACAATAAATACTTCATAGTATAGAAGTCAAAAACAGTTTATTGGTCATAAACTGTCTTTTTTTCCTGAATAAAAATGCTATTTAAACTGAGGACCACCAGGATAATGCTATCTGAACTCTAGGGACCCCCTGGGGTTACAGCTGTGCTGTTTACCTGTTTGTATTCATTATTATTAAATGCTATTTAAACTGAGGACCACCAGGATAATGCTATCTGAACTCTAGGGACCCCCTGGGGTTACAGCTGTGCTGTTTACCTGTTTGTATTCATTATTATTAAATGCTATTTAAACTGAGGACCACCAGGATAATGCTATCGGAACTCTAGGGACCCCCTGGGGTTACAGCTGTACAGAGGTTGTAGTGGTCCAGTGGTCCGGGGACCACCAGTGGTCCTTGAGAGGGTTCCAGGTGGTCCAGGCTAAATGATGGAAAGCTGGTTAACCGGATGTAACTCATTGTTTGTGTATTTTGTTTTTTTTTACACTAGATTCTAGTTCTTAAGGCTAGATCCTAGTTTCTGACACGAGAATCTATTTTTTCCTGCGTCAGGAACACAGATTTCATGCCAAGGACCACCAGAATCATCTATATTTGGCTGCGGAGGACTCCCATCTGAAAACATGTTCTATAGGGATCCCCCAGAAGCAAAGATTTGAGTTAGAAATGTTTGCTTCTGAAATAATAGACTCAAACATTGGTGCCACATTTTCACGATTTTTCAAAAATATTAGACCTACAATCTCACAGCGCGCCACTACCGTGGCACACTGTGAGGTTGTGGGTCTGATATTTTTCAATTTCTAAAGTAACACCAAATACGTACAGTACAGAAGGTTAAATGAAAACTATTTATTTGAACACAGCGGGTGGCAAAATGGAATAAACAAGGTCCTCACAGGCATATAAAACCAGTGAAAAAGGTTTAAAGGAAAGTTAAAGGAAATTAGTTCACCCAAAAACAATAAGTTGTTTGTTTTCACTCGATTACACAGTCTGTCTAACGTTGTCTAATCAGTATATGTTATGTTATCTAATGTTATCTTATGTTATTGATAAATACTTGAAGGCCTAGATTTTTTCGTCACCACTAAACCCCTTATCACTTAAGTTCGTTGCCCTTTTAAACTATTAAAAAAAACATTTTAATAAGTTCAAATAGCCAGTCTACAAGCTCACAGCCTGTCAATAGATTGGCACATTGAACTATTCCCAATTTTTTTTTAAATAGTTTAAAAATGTAACGAAAGTGGAGTGCCGTGTGTTTGTTTGCAGCATTCACAGGTGTACAGTTTTTCACTAAGGAGAATTCCTCCTAAAGGGCTTTCCAGACGGCAACGATAAACACCTGCATAAACGCGGTGATTCTCTCTGCAGTGCCGAAATAAAGAAAATCACCCGTCGATTAACACCAGGCGTTTTAAAAAAGCTCACTGGATTGAACTTTCAAAAACGTTGTGCGAAACGTGTGCACGAAATGAGCACGCACGCAACATCAAAAAGGTTGAAAACCACTACTTCCAGCCCACCCTAGTAGGGCTAGCTAAATCCGGCTCTGAGGCTACACTGTATTAAACTAATGAAGAATCAAATGAAACCAAATGGCTGCAATCTGTTATTTCACAGGCAAAGACTCGTATGTTAATTATAGCCTAGCTATTTAGAATATCCTGTTCCTGTTGTCACCTTCGAGTTGGTCAGAGAGATCCTGCAATGTCAGCTCTCTGGTGGACCCCATGGTGAGACAGGATGGGCACAGGACACATTTGGGTACAGTGTTTGACAGGTGACAGGTGACATGAAAGGACTTCCATTTATCGGTTCTAAGAACAACCCCTTCCTTGGTGACAGCTGTCTATGTGAAATGTGTAAACCTGCATAAAAGCTATAGTCATTGTATTAGTCGGTTCAGTCTGTCGGTCGGCCACCACCTCGTGGCTGGCTATGTAAGCCGAGGGCTCTCTGGAGCCCAAGGCCCGATGCTGTATGCTGTTTGCTCTGCTGAAATAAAAGACCATCCATCTTGAGACCAACTTTGCTGCCTGATCTTCCATTCCGCTCCGATCAACTGTCTGCTTTTTCTCCCAGTGCAGTATGTTTTTGGTGTATTGACGCTGGTACATATGCAACTTGTACCGGTTAAAATTTACCACACTAAAAACAAACATGGGGCGACCGTTCTGCAGGAAATCAGGACTGAACCTTCCTGTTAGCGTCTGGGTGCAGCTTTACACCACGGACCAGAGCTGTAGGGTGGCTGGTGTCTAGCCCCCCGATCACCCTAAAAGCCATCTTCCAACAAGCTGTAGTTCGACAGGCTCAATGTATTGTCGCTGATCCCTTACATGTTCTCTGAGTATGTGTTGATGCGAACGGGCAGGAGATACAGAGCTCCACCGTTGATAAAATATAACCGGTTTAGACGTTCATTTATACCACTCTCGATTAAGCTCTTAAATGGGGAGGGCATTTAGCACTTACAGGCGTAGGATACACACTAGGGTGTAAATGTGTTAAGTGTAATTGTATTGTCCTGTGTCTACTGTTATCTGTCTGTATTAAACTCTATGCAGCTCTGCTCTCTGACTCCAAGACAAATTTCTCCCACGGGAGACTAATAAAGCTAACCTTGAACCTTGAATAGGGTTTACTATTTGATATAATATTAAATACCGGTAAGTCTTTTTTTTTCTTCTTTTTTTAATATTTTATCCCACGATTTTGTAACCCATTTCTTCACCCAGTGCCAATTCCTAATGTGATCCTGGGCTCTACACACCCTCCACCAACCTGGGGAGGCAGCAGACTGGGCTCATGCTTCCTTCAATGCATGAGGAGACAAGCTGCCTTCTTTTCACCCGACAGGGGGGAGTTTCCCTGGTTGGACGTAGCGCGTGGAAGGAACACGTTATTCCAACCAGTTCCAGTCCCCTCCATCAGGCGCACCGGCTGGCCAGGGGGAGGCAGTTCAGTGCCCAGGATTACTGCATGTTTTTGTGAGGGTATCTACCCTAGGCTACACGTGGAGAACATGCAAAACTCCACACAGAAAGGCCCTTTCGTCAACCCCGCCTCGGGTATGGGCACTGATGACGTGGAGGAGCAGACACGCCGCCAGCACCCACAGCAGCGCCCCTAGCGGGAATCGAACCCAGGATCTTCTAGCTGTGAGGCGACAGCACTAAACAATGTGCCACCGTGCCCAATTTATAAGTCATTATTTTTGAGTGAACGTTTGAATTTGAACAAACAAAATAAATAACAAAACTATAACTGCAACAGCAGTAGAAACTAATATAATACAACAATACAACACCAGCAGCTGAGTTCAAGTAATGTCACACTGTGTGTGTGTGTGTGTGTGTGTGTGTGTGTGTGCGTGCGTGCGTGCGTGCGTGCGTGCGTGCGTGCGTGCGTGCCGTGTAGAAGCACGGAATGGCGTGGGGTTCGGACGTTATACAGACTACAGAAAAGATTAACTCTTTGTTGTAAATGTACATACGGTTTGCTAGATAAACATCTCTGCAAGCGACCTATTTCTGTGTTGGTGTCAATAGTTTATACAGAAAGTAATTCATTGCGTGCCGCTACATGTTGGAAACATATCAATTTTATCCCTAAAGGAGGATCATTATGACCCCGAAATGATTTGGTAACTGTGGTAAAAATGCCTGATCGTTAGAAAATGGACTTGCTAATTAGCCGGGCTGAGTCGGGCTTCGGGCTTACTTGTTTAGGGCCCACTTAGGGCCGGGCCAACTTTTCCAGGCCTGTTGATATCATTATGAACACCATTCATAATCTATATATCTTGTAACACAAGCACAATTGCGGCATTAAACTCTTTCAACTTGATTGTCAGGACACAGATAATGCCCATCCCAGTTACTCACCTTAAGCATCAGAGCCATTAGCAAAGCTGCAGTCTAGCCGTTTGTCATGCACACAGTTTCACACAGTTTCTGGTGACCACCGGAGAGACGGGCGACAGCCGGAATGTAGACGGCACTCGGGTGAGCAGTATGGGTTAGCGCCCCAGCCTGTGCCCTCCGTGAGGAGGAAGCCCAACAACCCTTGGTGAGGCTGTTAGGAGGGCCATTGTGATTCACTGCTCCTGAATGAAATGCCGGTGCTGGGAGTCTGGTGCAACGCACAGGTCCTGTGCCTGGTGAGAGCAGGAGCAGACCTGGTGAGACGTAGGAGGGGTCTGGACAGGAGTCAACCCACAGAGCCTAGTCCCTCCATGTGCCAGAGTATAGTGCCTCTCAGTACCGGCAGAATAGTTCTGGAGCAGTGGATTGTGTGGCCTTGGGTCTTTCCCTGGTGGACTGACCGAGAGTGGCTACTGGGACGTAGGTCGGGACTTGATCAACCCCGGCTGGGTCGCCTGAGTGAGGGGTATGATGTTGCGAGACCCGAAACCCCGATGACCTTGGGATACATCACTGAGGATACGTCCCAGTTGCATCCATGTGATGTATCTTTAAGCCAGGAATGCATTTTCCACAGGAACTCTTCCGGCAGACATCATGGTGGCAGGTTAGGGTTAGGGCAGGCCCACAGAACTCCTCATCTGACTGTTTGGCACAGTCTGGGTGTCTGTCAGAGCACAGAGGCCGCTCCAAACACAGACCACTGCAGGTTTAAAGAAACATGTTGAAAATAAGTTCAACATTTTCAAATAATAATATGCATATACATTTTCCTGAAATTGTAAACTGTCCATTTTCACATTAAGGACATCCAAATTCATGTATTGGCCATGGGCTTCTATTTGAAAAGTGTTTTGTGACAGGGAGAGGCACATAAAGGGTCTTAAATGACTGTTAGTTTAGTAGACTATAAAAATGTCTTTGAGACTGGAAAACTTCAAATCATCAGACATTCTGTACATACTGTATGTAATTGACATTAATCAGAATAATCACAGCTTCAAAATTAATTGAATTAATTGATTAATCTCCATTCGAAATGTGTCCACAATATGCCATGTATTCCTGAACAGTACATTTAAAAAAAGAATAATAACCTGGAGGAGGTGGGGCTGTTTATTTATTTATTAATATTTATCAAGTCCCCAATGCTTGTAGGTCCTCCAGCTCTACTCTATGGCTTTGGATACAGGGAGACACACAGCTAGGCTATATGTCTCTCCATAAAACTGCTCTACCCATTTTATTCAATGAGAGAATGCTCAGTGGATTGGGTTAGTATGCACATGAGTTAATTGCAATTAAAAATCAGTAATCAACAAAATGAATTACTACCATTAACCTGTTATTTCAAACTGGCCTTAGTATAAACAATAAAAAGGCAAAAGAGCAAAGCCTACCACTGGATATGTATTATTGATAAGCACATGGCACTACTACTAATCTACATTATGGACACCAAGTATTAGTATAAACTCTTCAAAAACCCTAACCCACTACACTAGTTCTGAGAGATGCTGGTCCAAGGTGAAAACATGGAACCCTCCCAATCACCTGTAGTACATGGGCCAAGGCCCCAGATAGGACATATCGGTATCACCTGAGGGGGCAAATTCTAGTCATGATTTTTTGTTCCTATACATCCCTAGATTAGGTTTTGATATGATAGACATTTCTGACTGGTAGCTTTATAGTGGTTATCACCTCAAACCCCCCCTTGGTGTGTATGGCTTTGGTGAAATTGTATAAAGGCATATATTAATTCGCTAAAATTACATAAATCAACTTGGTAGTCTAAATTTTTTCATGGAGTATCCTGACACATAGGGGTAACTGGTAGAATAGGATTTGGGGGATTACTACCACTGTATTGTTAAATATGACCTGGATCATTCCAGGAAACACAAGAAAATATACTGTCCGCCTAAAAAATAACAACAAAGATGGTTATTTACCAGCACATTATGTTAACTATCACAGCCTCACTTGTAATATAAAAAACATCCCCTGCCTCTAAGCTTCAATTTGACTCCAAGATGACCTTTCTATCTTGAAAATTATGCTTTCTGTAGCCAGAATTCTGCTCTATACCTCAAATCTGTGAAATTGTATATTCAGTCAATATCAGCTATACATATGGAATAAACAAATCAATGACACGGTATGAACTCCACATTGTGGAATATTTCTTACTTAAATGAGCCATGATAAAAAGTCAAAAAGTTCCACCTATCATTTTTTATGAAAATGAGTGTTGCAATTCTATAATTAAATGAAATAAATAGGTTGTCTGTGTATGTTTTAAGGTTCAAAGATCTCAGTGCAACTATTCCTAAAATGATGACATGTGTCTGTGGCATGCTTGTATTCTACCAAGTGCCAATAACAATATTGCATATACTATACAGTAACTTTACAAACACTAGACATTATGCTGCATTTTAAGCAAGCTGTATAGCAGTTTTCCCTAGTTTTGTCCATGAAAATCGTATTCCTGGCAATGCCGTAAGCACAACTGTCTGGTTGCTTAGACTGCTGATTGTATGCCATGGGTTCAACTCCTGAGCCCATTGTTGCATGCCCTCCTATCAATCAAGACAAAAAGACCCCCAAAAACACCTTTAAAAAGTTACTCTCCACTTTTGAAACCCATATTTTATAACCTAGTCATAGTTCTAATGCATTAACCTAGTCATAGTTCTAATGCAGGGATATCAAACTCAAATACACAGTGGGGTAGAATAGAAGAATTGGAACAAGTGGAGGGATGGAGTTTCAACACAGGGGCACAAGGTTACACTTACCATGTCCCGTTTCCTGTTCCATAATCCTCACCAAGCACTGCTTTCATAGTAAAATGAGAAAGTAAGTCAATCTTTAAGTAAAAAAGTAAAACATTTAGGTGCATTCATTTTTTTTATCATGATGTGTGCAATATGACCAGTTATAATATTGAATGAAATATCCCACGGGCTGAAGATAATTCTTTCAGGGGCCAGAGTTGGCCCCCGGGCCTTGAGTTTGACCATTATTTTTTTGGCATTTGAGCCATTACCACCTTTGCCTAGAATTATCCGCTCTGACCAAAAAAGCCTCTTTTTCGCTTGGGAGACCAACTGGAACGCACTCAAGGACCACTGAAGATCTCCAGTCTACTGTTTGAAAACCACTGCTTTATAGCATACACACACGCAACAAAAATATAAACGCAACACTTTTGTTTTTGCCATTTCTCTCAAACACTGTTCACAAATCTGCCTAAATGTGTGATATTGAGCACTTCTGCTTTGTTAAGATAATCCATCCCACCTCACAGGTGTGCCACATCAAGATGCAGATGTCACATCATGGTTAGTGCACATGTGTACCTTAGACTGTCCACAATAAAAGGCCACCCTGAAATGTGCAATTTTGTTTTGCCTTATTTGGTGTATGGGCCTCCGAACCAGTCAGTATCTGGTGTGACCAGTATCCGGTGTGTGAAGTTGCTGGATATTAGTGGGAACTGGTACTCGCTGTCGAAATGGCAATAATGTGGTAATAATGTGTTATTACCATTTTGACAGTGTGTACCAGTTCTTCCCACTAATATTCAGAAACTTGACACAGCCATTGAAGAAGAGTGGACCAACATTCCACAAGCCACAATATTGACAATCTGATAAACTCTATGCGAAGAAGATGTGTTGCACTGCATGAGGCAAATAGTGGTCACACCAGATACTGACTGGTTCTGAGTCCCATACGCCCAACACGGCACAAAAAATTGCACATTTCAGGGTGGCCTTTTATTGTGGACATTCTAAGGTACACATGTGCACTAACCATGATGTGACATCTGCATCTTGATGTGGCACACCTGTGAGGTGGGATGGATTATCTAAAGCAGAAGTGCTCAATATCCCACATTTAGGTAGATTTGTGAACAGTGTTTGAGAGAAATGGTAATATTTTATATCTGGAATGAACTGTAGGTCTTTAAGTCCATCCCCTGAAAAATGGGAGCAAAAACAAAAGTGTTGTGTTTATATTTTTGTTGAGTGTATAATAAAATTGCAAACAACAAAAAACATCCTAACCACAAAGAATTGTATAGGCCAGTACAAAACACTGCACATTCCCTTACAGTATTCTGCCATATACACGTGACAGATCAAACAGTGAGGTTGGTAGAACTGTACTGCAGGACCACCTTGTATTCATATCCCTAATGGTTTTCACTCATCCCTGTCCTTCATCACAGTTTTTTCCCCACAATAGCTTCATCAGCTTGTTTCCAAAAGCTGGTTTGCAACAAGCTGATGCTGTGACCCAAACGGCAGGAGCTATATCTCCTGTTGCCGTGTGAGGCAACTTGATATACCAGTACACTACCTGGACATGACTAGTATGTCACAGGGGCCCTAATCGAACCTTTCAGAGATCAAACCCCCAACCTTCCAGTCTCAGAACAGACACCAACTGAGCGGTTGAGGATGCAGTGCCCCTTACGGGTATGCAATTCTGAGAGTGTATACAAAATGGAAATAAATGAAAGCATTGTTCCTTGAAATTAAAACATTTTAGAACCTCTGTGCTACACTATATGAAGCAGCTACTTAGTATAGGCTATAAGTAGCTATAAGTCTCAGGTAGCTCATCTAATCTCTCTATCTGAGACATATAGGGTGAACTGTCCTGGAGCAAGACACTGACTGAACCCCCGATGTGTGGGTTGGTGCCTTGCATTTTTTCATCTCTGATCAGTGTATGAATGTGTGAGTGGGTGAATGTATTGTACAAGCTATGTAAAGGTGTGTGTTAATGTTATGCACAATCTACAGCATGTGAAGTGTCTCGGATACTAAATGCACCATCTGTATCTTCTGTACGAGCCACAATTAAGTTTACAGTAGACTTCACGCATGCCAAATTGCTGTGGAAAAGGGTGGAGGCAAGTCACTGACATATAAAAGAACACCATTGTACAGAAGAAGCTGAGTTTGATCTGACGGGGAGGTTGGAGTTCCATACACTGGCCATGCCGTTTAGGGCCCTCCATGCAAGTGTCTTCCTCACTTTCTTATCCTTCCTTCCTTCCTTCCTTCCTTCCTTCCTTCCTTCCTTCCTTCCTTCCTTCCTTCCTTCCTTCCTTCCTTCAGCACACTGCACAGTGCACTTTTAAATCTAAAGTTAACTTGGCTTGCTTGTATGATATCACATGATAGCAGTGTCTCATTCAGTTTAAATTCCTGAGATAACTGCTCCAGCACCAAATAATAGCAGTTATTTCAGGAATTATAGGCCACACCCACTTAATCAACCAATTTAATTGGACACAGGTTTGTTTAATCTATAATAAGGAATGTCCAAAAATGTGTTATGACATTTGATTGTGCTATTGAGTGACAGAGTTCTTTTTGGAATTAATGAAAATCCGCCTATAGAGAAAAATAACAAAATGCCAAAAAAATATAAAAAGCTACTCCTCTGGAAGGTCTATCATATTTTAATTTACTTATATTGACCCTATGAACATTTTAGTGTAGGTAAGGTTTTGCCCCATCAAGTGGTACCGAGATCCTGTCTAGCCTATGGACTACTGGACACTCAGAGGGCACAGCCATCACCTCAGTGGAGGCTGTTGAAACACACATTTGGTGGAGTAATAAACCAGTATTTCATAATTCACTTAATCCCTTAAATAAACTGAGACACTGCTTTAAGAAGCTTTGTGGTCTGCACTCATCACATCACTTTACTATAGTCGGTGAGTAGCAAGAGTTATGTTGTTACAGTACAGCCTGTCATGCACTAGAATAGGAAGTTTAGTCAATCTGTGTGTGTGCGCGCTCGCACGTGCCTGTATTGTGTTCCACTCACAGTGCACAGGTCCTGGTTTGCCACATCAGGGCAGGAGGGCTTTATCTTCCAGGAGTTTCCAAACAGCTCTGGCGTCAACTCCATGTTGCCCTGCAGCATGGTGAAGTCGCTGTCTGCGTCTGTTACTGCACAAACTCCCCACAGACCTTTTAGGCACATGTACACAGACAGCACTGGCATGTATTAGTACAGACATGTAGCATATAAATGTTGCCCCCCCATCGTTCCTGATGCATCTTAAAGTAAAATTGGAAAATCCTGCAGAATTGTGATTTGTAATCAAGGCCGTAATCAAGGTCATAACTCTGTCTATACTCCGTGGCTCTGCCGAGGAGAGGGCAACACCATAGTGTCTTTTCTCATAATTTATCACGTTTGCCTGGCTAACTTGGAATTTGTTTAATATGTTGATAAGATAATAGCAATATTATTAAAATGATTACTATGCATGATTATGCATGATTATGCAGGGCTGTACAACGGTGCAGAAAGTATCCCAGTCACCCACCTTAAGCATCAGAGCCATTAGCAAAGCTGCAGTCTATCCGTTCGTCATGCACACAGTTTCCAGGAATGCACTTGGAACTCTCCCGGCAGACATCAGGGTGGCAGGTTAGGGTTAGGGCAGGCCCACAGAACTCCTCATCTGACTGTTTGGCACAGTCTGGGTGTCTGTCAGAGCACAGAGGCCGCTCCAAACACAGAACACTGCAGGTTTAAAGAAACATGTTGAAAATAAGTTCAACATTTTCAAATAATAATAATATACATTTTCCTGAAATTGTAAACTGTCCCTTTTCACATCAAGGGCACCCAGATTCATGTATTGACCATGGACTTCTATTTGAAAAGTGTTTTGTGCCAGGGAGAGGCACATAAGGGGTGTTGAATGATTGTTATTTTAGTCAGAATAATCACAGCTTCAAAATTAATTTAATCATGATTGATCCCCATTCAAACTGTGTCCATAATATGCCATGTATTCCTGTACAGTATTTGAACATTTATAAAAGAATAATAACCTGGAGGATGTTTATTTATTGATCTACAAGTCCCCAGTGCTTGTAGGTCCTCCAGCTCTACTCTATGGCTTTGGATACAGGGAGACACACAGCTAGGCTATAAACTGTGCTCTACGCATTTTATTCAATGAGAGAATGCTCAGTGTGTTGACTACTAACCTACATTATGAACACCAAGTTTTAGTATAAACTCTTCAAAAACACGGTGAAGCAGCCTTTTGCTTCTATGGACCGACGGCGTGGAACAAACTCCCATTATACATTTGACAGTTAGCCTCTGTAGACATTTTTAAAGCACAGCTCAAGACGTACTTTTATGCACTTGCTTTTAACTGATTCTCTGTGATTTTATATTTTATGCCTTATTTCAGGTCCTCACTGTACTGCTTCTTTGATGTATTTTAATGATCTCTTTAATTCATTCCCACTATTGTTTGTCTTCTCTATTGCAATGTAAAGCACTTTGAGCTGCGTTTTATGTCATGAAAGGTGCTATACAAATAAAAATTATTATTATTATTATTAGATGCTGGTCCAAGGTGAAAACATGGAACCCTCCCAATCACCTGGACACTCAGAGGGCACAGCCATCACCTCAGTGGAGGCTGTTGAAACACACATTTGGTGGAGTAATAAACCAGTATTTCATAATCATGTTTAATCACTTAAATAAACTCTGAGACACTGCTTTAAGAAGCTTTGTGGTCTGCACTCATCACATCACTTTACTATAGTCGGTGAGTAGCAAGAGTTATGTTGTTACAGTACAGCCTGTCATGCACTAGAATAGGAAGTTTAGTCAATCTGTGTGTGTGCGCGCTCGCACGTGCCTGTATTGTGTTCCACTCACAGTGCACAGGTCCTGGTTTGCCACATCAGGGCAGGAGGGCTTTATCTTCCAGGAGTTTCCAAACAGCTCTGGCGTCAACTCCATGTTGCCCTGCAGCATGGTGAAGTCGCTGTCTGCGTCTGTTACTGCACAAACTCCCCACAGACCTTTTAGGCACATGTACACAGACAGCACTGGCATGTATTAGTACAGACATGTAGCATATAAATGTTGCCCCCCCATCGTTCCTGATGCATCTTAAAGTAAAATTGGAAAATCCTGCAGAATTGTGATTTGTAATCAAGGCCGTAATCAAGGTCATAACTCTGTCTATACTCCGTGGCTCTGCCGAGGAGAGGGCAACACCATAGTGTCTTTTCTCATAATTTATCACGTTTGCCTGGCTAACTTGGAATTTGTTTAATATGTTGATAAGATAATAGCAATATTATTAAAATGATTACTATGCATGATTATGCAGGGCTGTACAACGGTGCAGAAAGTATCCCAGTCACCCACCTTAAGCATCAGAGCCATTAGCAAAGCTGCAGTCTATCCGTTCGTCATGCACACAGTTTCCAGGAATGCACTTGGAACTCTCCCGGCAGACATCAGGGTGGCAGGTTAGGGTTAGGGCAGGCCCACAGAACTCCTCATCTGACTGTTTGGCACAGTCTGGGTGTCTGTCAGAGCACAGAGGCCGCTCCAAACACAGAACACTGCAGGTTTAAAGAAACATGTTGAAAATAAGTTCAACATTTTCAAATAATAATAATATACATTTTCCTGAAATTGTAAACTGTCCCTTTTCACATCAAGGGCACCCAGATTCATGTATTGACCATGGACTTCTATTTGAAAAGTGTTTTGTGCCAGGGAGAGGCACATAAGGGGTGTTGAATGATTGTTATTTCAGTCAGAATAATCACAGCTTCAAAATTAATTTAATCATGATTGATCCCCATTCAAACTGTGTCCATAATATGCCATGTATTCCTGTACAGTATTTGAACATTTATAAAAGAATAATAATCTGGAGGATGTTTATTTATTGATCTACAAGTCCCCAATGCTTGTACAGTAGGTCCTCCAGCTCTACTCTATGGCTTTGGATACAGGGAGACACACAGCTAGGCTATAAACTGTGCTCTACGCATTTTATTCAATGAGAGAATGCTCAGTGTGTTGACTACTAACCTACATTATGAACACCAAGTTTTAGTATAAACTCTTCAAAAACACGGTGAAGCAGCCTTTTGCTTCTATGGACCGACGGCGTGGAACAAACTCCCATTATACATTTGACAGTTAGCCTCTGTAGACATTTTTAAAGCACAGCTCAAGACGTACTTTTATGCACTTGCTTTTAACTGATTCTCTGTGATTTTATATTTTATGCCTTATTTCAGGTCCTCACTGTACTGCTTCTTTGATGTATTTTAATGATCTCTTTAATTCATTCCTACTATTGTTTGTCTTCTCTATTGCAATGTAAAGCACTTTGAGCTGCGTTTTATGTCATGAAAGGTGCTATACAAATAAAAATTATTATTATTATTATTAGATGCTGGTCCAAGGTGAAAACATGGAACCCTCCCAATCACCTGGACACTCAGAGGGCACAGCCATCACCTCAGTGGAGGCTGTTGAAACACACATTTGGTGGAGTAATAAACCACTATTTCATAATCATGTTTAATCACTTAAATAAACTCTGAGACACTGCTTTAAGAAGCTTTGTGGTCTGCACTCATCACATCACTTTACTATAGTCGGTGAGTAGCAAGAGTTGTTGTTGTTACAGTACAGCCTGTCATGCACTAGAATAGGAAGTTTAGTCAATCTGTGTGTGTGCGCGCTCGCACGTGCCTGTATTGTGTTCCACTCACAGTGCACAGGTCCTGGTTTGCCACATCAGGGCAGGAGGGCTTTATCTTCCAGGAGTTTCCAAACAGCTCTGGCGTCGACTCCATGTTGCCCTGCAGCATGGTGAAGTCACTGTCTGCGTCTGTTACTGCACAAACTCCCCACAGACCTTTTAGGCACATGTACACAGACACCACTGACATGTATTAGTACAGACATGTAGCATATAAATGTTGCCCCCCCCATCATTCCTGATGCATCTTAAAGTAAAATTGGCAAATCCTGCAGAATTGTGATTGCCTCAGGCTAAATGTAATCAAGGCCGAGGTCATGACACATAACATCCCCAAGAACAACTGCACCTAACAATAGGAGTTACTGTGCTAAAGAAAGTCAATGAATTTACATACCAGGGCACAGGGGGCAGCTCTGCAGAGAACGTCTTCGAGAGGAAATCACTTGCCCAGAGAACCATTAATGGTATATGCATTGTGTAGTACTACTAACTTTTTATTGCATATGAACAGAGTAAGGTAGACATTACTGTGAGTAACCACTAGAGGGAGGTGTTGGCCTAAAAGTGACAATGTCATTAAGAGTTTGCAGAAAGAGACAATGTAACATTGCAGGCATTAAGCAGATGCTCTTAATCCAGAGCGAATTACAATTAGGAATTATTTCATCCAGAAAGATGGTTGTCACACCTCCAACTGTGCCATGGTGGACTGTGCATGGCAGGGGCGTCCTCTTCCCTGAGCCAAGTCTAAACCTGACCGCATACCAAAAGAGTGCAGTTCAATACAAGCTCTATAACCAAAAGGATTCTTAGAATTCAGCTAAGAGGATGAACCCCAGAAAAGCCTTTAAACACTTGGTGTTTGATGGTCCTTTTGCAGAACATCAATACAAATGGAAAACTGACTTAAAGTTTTCAAACAAACTAAGTAAAGTCATTCTCTGGAGAAAAGTACAGTACTATAAAACAAGGGAATTTCAAACTTAAAATTCAGTCCAGTATTCAGACTGGCCTTTGAGCCAAAAATGTAGTCAGAATTAATAACCAAGGTGAAAATCTCCATTTTTCCACACATTGCATTTTGCAGACCTTGGGCCTCCTTTGAACCCAAATGTACCTGGTGAAACCAATACATTCATGCTGGGAGCTACTTCTGTCTACATCATTCATTGTTTTAAGAATTTGAAGGTTTTCAGAAAACCATAGGCTAGGTTTTCAAAGTTCTAAATCTGCTATAATGTATTAAAATACGGTAAAAATGTTGCAAGTAGCCCTGTATTCCTCAACCTCGTAATGAACCCATAAAATATTGCGAAGGACACCCAGGTATAGATGCAAAAATTTATTCACAAAATTGAGGAAAATATTTACAGATATGGCATAATAATAATAAAAAAATAAAATAAAAACTGAAATACATGAATAATCACTGTGAAATCTGAACAGGATAAGATATTACAGACAAACAGATATTACAGATTTTGGTGTCTTCCATCATGTATCATGGGATGTCCAGCTCAATGTGGTGTCACCACGCCCTCATTCCAGGCAGCCAATCGTCTGTACACATAGTCTTGTTGCAATATGTAGATGTTATTATTACCCTTATTATACAATAGTATATATCATCCTTATATATTAGTATATTATTGACATCAATATTATTATTATTACCCTTAGTGAATTACTAACATCTATAGTATTACCCATATATTACTATTATTATATTACCATTATATTATATTACAATATATTACTATATTATATTATATTGTATTATTATTACCCTCATCATTATTCACAACCTTATTATTTATCTATTTTTTGTATTACCGGTAATACATTTCTAATTAGGTTATTTTTTATTTCATTATTTTATTGACTTTATTTATTTTACTGTAATATGTTTATTGATATTGTTAAGTAATTTGTTTATTGATATTGTTAATATTGTTGATATTTCTTCATGTTATTTTCCTACATTTGTTTATTTTATTTTATTTTATTTTAATTTTTTTTGTTGTTTCCTACATTTTTTATTTAAGTGAAACAACCAAGTTTTGATTGATCACATCTACATATCACCACTACCAGTCTGGAGCCAGACAGGAGACCAGCAATGTCCTAAAGAAAAGAAAAGAAATGATTAATACATTTTATGAACAATGATAATAAAACAAGATTATGTTTCTAAAAGAAAATATATTCTATAGTCAACCATAACTGATTACGCAGCATGATAAAAAAAAAGCACACGCAGAAAGATTGATTGAGGCCTGTCACAATTATTGCATGATGGCCAAGTATCATCTGGCTTGTTGAAAATGTTCATAATTTTAAAGAAAAGTAGAAGCAGCCCATCTCAATCTCAAAACTACAGTTCTGACAGTATATAGGTGTCTACCGAGCAGTCCAGTCCACGTTGTCCGCTGCCCATCACCGCCCACGGAGGTCGTCATCCTCGCCGGCCACCAGTCAGTCGTCATCGGTCACCCTAGTCGACGCCGGCCCTCTGTAGTCGATCGCAGTCGTCAGGAAACACCCAGGGCAAAGCTTCCATGGCTGCCTCAATCTCCCTCTTAACATGGACAATACAGACAATAAATTATCTTGGGTGTGGCCTGTGTGCGTGCCCTGCCACAACATACAGTACACATGCACTTACAGTAATGTTTAATTATAGAGAGCGCCTGATTGTTGGCAACAGTCGGATAATTGGCTTTTTAGTAAAAATGCCTGTTTAAATCCATTTTTGAGTGACAATAACTGTCCTATTAGAAAAAGAAATCTATCAAGGACAAGCTAAGCAGTACCTAGTAGTGTGTGGTTTCTAACCGGGCTGGCCCAGGTCCTTCGACATGTACGGACCTCCATCCTAAAAACAAAGACAGAACACAAAAAGACCCTAAAAAAATATAGTCAAATGTAACTGATGACATGACATGATATATATATATATATATATATATATATATATATAAAAAAAAAAACACACATCCAGAAACATTTAGGCCTGTCACAATTACTACATATTAGACAACTATTTGAGATAATACTTTTTTGGGGGGGGATAATAATAGCCTCCATGAATACATGTAGTGCTTATTGAATTATGCCATAGCTTACAAAGCCTAAAAAGACAAAATTGTCTTCATAATATCAGTACGACATAATATTTCCAATATAAAAATGAATCGGCGAGCAACAAAATGCAATTCTGACAGGCCTAAACAGCGGTTCCAGATGCGTCTACCAAGCCTTTAGCGCCGTCCGGCCTTCCATCGACCCAGAAGTCCTCAGAAGAAACCCCCGGGACGAAGCTGGCGTCTGCTTCAATGGTCATCCTAACAAAGACAGTAAATTAGCTTTTCTGTTTTCATCAATATGTGCGCCGTGTAACACCATACATAAGCACAGTAATGATAAATAGGGAGAAATTGGTTATTGTAACAGATGGATAAATGGCTTTGTGTTTATACTACGTTCATAAAATAATATGAGCATTGTGTGTGTGGTATTACCTTGCCAGTTTCTCCATCGTCTTGAAAAGGAGCTCTTCACCAAGATGATGTTGTTCCTAAAAGATAGATATCCAGCATGTATCATATGGCATGTTGAAAATGTTCATAATTTTAAAGAAGTAGAAGCAGCCCATCTCAATCTCAAAACTACAGTTCTGACAGTATATAGGTGTCTACCGAGCAGTCCACGTTGTCCGCTGCCCATCACCGCCCACGGACATAGTCATCCTCGCCGGCCACCAGTCAGAGTCGTCATCAGCCACCCTAGTTGACGCCGGCCCTCTGTAGTCGATCGCAGTCGTCAGGAAACACCCGGGGCAAAGCTTCCATGGCTGCCTCAATCTCCCTCTTAACATGGACAATACAGACAATAAATTAGCTTGGGTGTGGCCTGTGTGCGTGCCCTGCCACAACATACAGTACACATGCACTTACAGTAATGTTTAATTATAGAGAGCGACTGATTGTTGGCAACAGGAGGATAATTGGCTTTTTAACAAAAAGTGCCCGCTTAAATCCATTTTTGAGTGACAATAACTGTCCTATTAGGAAAAAAAAAAAATCTATCAAGGACAAGCTAAGCAGTACCTAGTAGTGTGTGGTTTCTAACCGGGCTGGCCCAGGTCCTTCGACATGGACGGACCTCCATCCTAAAAACAAAGACAGAACACAAAAAAAGACCCTAAAAAAAAAATATAGTCAAATGTAACTGATGACATGATATATATATATTAAAAAAACACACATCCAGAAACATTTAGGCCTGTCACAATTACTACATATTAGACAACTATTTGAGATAATACTTTTTTGGGAGGGATAATAATAGTCTCCATGAATACATTTAGTGCTTATTGAATTATACCATAGCTTACAAAGCCTAAAAAAGACAACATTGTCTTCATAATATCAGTACGACATAATATTTCCAATATAAAAATGAATTCGGCGAGCAACAAAATGCAATTCTGACAGGCCTAAACAGCGGTTCCAGATGCGTCTACCAAGCCGTTAGCGCCGTCCGGCCTTCCATCGACCCAGAAGTCCTCAGAAGAAACCCCCGGGACGAAGCTGGCGTCTGCTTCAATGGTCATCCTAACAAAGACACTAAATTAGCTTTTCTGTTTTCATCAATATGTGCGCCGTGTAACACCATACATATGCACAGTAATGATAAATAGGGAGAAATTTGTTATTGGTAACAGATGGATAAATGGCTTTGTGTTTATACTACAACGTTCATAAAATAATATGAGCATTGTGTGTGTGGTATTACCTTGCCAGTTTCTCCATCATCTTGAAAAGGAGCTCTTCACCAAGATGATGTTGTGCCTAAAAGATAGATATACAGCATGATATATATATATATATATATATATATATATATATATATATATATATATATATATATATATATATATATATATATATATATATATATATATATATATATATATATATATATATATATATATATATTACAAAAATAATACTACTAAAAAAAACAGAAAGATTCATTTAGGCCCGTCACAATTATTGCATGATTGCCAAGTATCATATGGCATGTTGAAAATTTTGATATATTCTTAAATTCAAAATGTCACAAAAGTCCAATTCTGACAGGCCTAAACGGGTTTCAGGTGTCTACCGAGCTCTCCACGTCGTCCACAGTTGTCGGCCGAAAGTCATTCACCACCTGCGTCGCCCGTGCGTTGTCCGCCGCCACTCATCATCGTCCGCCGCCACTCATCATCGTCCGCCGCCACTCATCATCGTCCGCCGCCACTCATCGTCCGTGGTTTCTCACCAGGTCGGTCCAGGTCCCAAGTCTCTCTTCCATCCTAAGACAGACAGAAGACAAAGAAAAGGTCACTCTCGTTGTCGCCTGCCCTGCCACAACACACAGTACCTTGTCGCCCTCGTCGTCGGCCGCCCTCGACGTTGTCGAAGATTGACGTCTGCCTCAATCTTCATCCTTGAGCCATCTTGCATCCACGTGCACGCTCTGCAACACCATACATATGCAGTAATGAGTAAGAATAGGGAGTGACCGATTATCAGAACAGGCAGAAAATTGGCTTATTTTTTATTCATTTATTTTTTTAAACAAAAAGCCCATTTGAATCAAAATGACAATTCAATCATGAATTGCAGTCTATTTCAGTGACAACTGTTTTTTAAAAAGAACTAAGCAGAACAAGCCTAAGTACCTGGTACTGTGAGGTTCTAACCGGGCAGACCCAGGTCCCAGTCTACAGACATCATCCATCCTGAACAAAGATAGAAAGAAAAAGGCTGATTATTTATAGAGAACCTTGAAAATGGACACCAACTATAGCACACAGTAATAGAAGTTTCTTACTTTGAGGCATCTGTAGAGGAATCCCCATACAAGATTCATCCATGGACAGCCAGAGACGTGCAGATCTCATCGGTAGGGGCCCCAGCGTCTAGAAGGAATAGGATGGTGGTTATAGTCTATGAATGGCTGTAGAGATTTGCACATCACTCATTTGTTCCCGCTGCCAATAGGAATCTGTGATATCTGTGGTATTTGACAAATTCATTGGCCATTTGTTTTGCTTAAGGTTCAGCTCCACACCAGTAACGGCTAAAGTAGCAGGGTTAGAAAGCTCAAGAATGGCGTCCCACAGTGGACACTGCTGACACCAATAGCGTTCAACATCCTTGGTACATCCACAACCTCCTTACGGCAACAACAAAGTATGGCTATGCAGACGACCAAGTACTGCACTCCAGCACAGGTCAAACGAGAAGCAGCCACACTGGCCCTCACTTACAAGACATAGCTGAGTGAATCCATCAGAGACACCACAGCTCACAAACACAACCAACAACACAATCTGACACCTCAAGACATCCAGGTGAAGGCAAGACAGAGGGACCAGTGGAAGGCAGAAAAAACATCTAGCTTCAAAATACATTGAGGAATCCACAGATGTTCACACATCAAGGAGTGGAAAACTCTTAATACAGAAGTGGGACTGTGGAACACATGTTCATCCATCGCAGATACCAGCCACAAGAAGTACGCCAAAAGCTTGGTGGCAAGAGTCTCCGACAACCGTGAGGCTTATATCGACCACCGAATCATTAGCAGGTGGCATCATTTTTATTTTATTATTTTTCATCCTTTTTGTTAGCAATAAAAACAATGATAGAAATGATATCATTTATTGTTTTTATTGCTATCATTTTATTGTTTTTATTGCTATCATTTTATTGTTTTTATTGCTATCATTTTATTGTTTTTGAATTGCTATCATTTTATTTTTTGTATTTCTACCATTTTATTATTTTGTATAGCTATCATTTATATTTCTAACATCTTTTTCTATTTTTATTATTTATATTATTATTGATTTTATATTATTTATATTATGTCTACTATTATTTCTACTATTATTAAGGTTTACTTGTTTGTTGTTTGTTTTGTGAATGACCAGAGACCAAACCCAGTATATATCAACATCTATTTCTACCAGTCAGGTGGAAATAACAGCTTGCTACGGATATGACACTGCAAGCATTTGGGTGGCTGTGGCACAGGAGGTAGAGCAGGTCCTCCAATGATCCACGGGTCGGCGGTTCGAATCCCGGCTCCTCCTATCGACAGTTGAAGTGTCCTTGGGCAAGACACTGAACCCCAAACTGCCTCCAATGAGTTGGTCGGTGTGAGCTTGTCACACTGGCATCAACTGCAATCCGTTAAAAATGCAATCCGTTATTAAGCTAAACACCACAGATATCACAATTTGACTTTGGCAGTAGCAAGAAATTAATGCCATGCTTCTCCCTATACAAACACTGTCCACATAGACATCTTAGCAGGCAGGATGGGGTGGTGGGCCTGGAGGTCATTCAGAACCCTGGAGATCTTCACAAGGCCATCTTCAGGTTGAGTGTTCCAGCAGCATCCATTATCCACAGCTAGAAAGAAAGAAAAAGAAAAGAAAGATGAGCCATCTGTGCTATGATTGGCAGCAGAGTTGTTGAGCAGCAGCACTGTCGAAAGCGATAACAGAACTAACATTGGCTGCTGTAGTAGAACGGTTACCATCATGATCATATTTCACACAAAGTAAAGAGCAGAGCAGCTTAAAGGGGTATTTCACTTTCAATAAAACTTCATCATTTTATGGTCTACTCGTTTTAAAAATACATGAAAACAGTAAATAAAATACCATGGCCCTCTCACATATTAGAAGGACAATATCAGTCACCAGAAAAAAAGACGAGTTGTTTTCAAATAATCTGTCATGGTTAAAAATTTAAGTTATAATTGGTTTGTATAGGAAGGAGGTGGACACGCTAAAATGAGCATCAAATATCTAAATAATGAACGGAGTAACTTATAAACTGTCTGGTGTGTTCACATGAGACTGAGTAGACCATAAAATGACAAAAAGTTTTTTTTTTTTTTTTCTTTTTTTTTGGAATATCACTTAAAGAGGAGAGGTACCACAGGAGTTTACTGCTGGAGTTTAATCAGCTCTACCCAATGACATAAGCAAAGCTTGTGGTGTTTGTGTTAACATGTGCTGCCTAAAAACATGTTTGACATAAGCATCGTCTTAACTCATGCTAGAAACATGAACGTTTTAGAAATGAATGATAAAATATTAGCAGTAAAAATTCTTGACACTAGTAGCAGCAAATTTGTGAAAAGCATTAGAATAAGGTTAGTGCTAACATGTTTGCATGCAGCAGTGAGTGAAGAGTTAGCATCATGGTCACATTTCACACAAACCTTCAGAGCAGTAGAAACCTCTTTAGAAAAACCAGCAGTGCATCTTCTCTGGACAAAAGCAGCAGAAGTCTGGGTCATGGACTGCAGTCCAGGTGGTTCAGAATGTACTGCATAAGGAGAACAGGTGAAGTTAGATTGTGCTACAAACCATGAAAGCTTGGTGTTGGTATGTTAGCATAAACACTGTCTTAGCTTATGCTAATGTTAATAAATGAGCCACATGTCCATGCTAACTACTAGCAGCACAAACACACAAACTTTCAAAGAGCAGAGCAGCTTACTAGAGGACAGAGCCATCTAGTAGAAGAGTTGCAACATTGGTGTGTGTGTGTGTGTGTGTGTGTGTGTGTGTGTGTGTGTGTGTGTGTGTGTGTGTGTGTGTGTGTGTGTGTGTGTGTGTGTGTGAGCAGCTAATCATCTGAGCCATTAACACAACTGTATAAACTCACCTGTTTGGTGTAGATGAATATAACTGTTGTTTTCACCACCCTGTTAAACTCTGAGGGCATCCATGTCAACTAAAGTTACATTTTGATCATCTGATGCTTTTTACTTCCAAACTAAAGCAGAACTAGCCTAAACAAACAGTGTGAGCTCAGATGAGAGGGGGCAGCCATGATGGATCGAACCATTATAAGCCATAGGAAAACCACACCCCTGCAGCTGATTGGTCCCAATGATGATGACACATTGAGCATGGAATCTGAATCACTTGATCTGTTAGAGCAGGGGTTTTCAACCTTTTTGACTTCAGGGACCACCATGTATTCATCATTTGAGCCACGGACCACCATTTGATTACATTTTCACACCAAAGACCTAAAATTAAAGAATGCTTTTGGTTTTCTCCACAATTCCAGGCTGTATTTTGCCAACAAAACAGTGTAACCTTCTTAATTAAGTGGTGCTAATTCCGATGATGAATATTTTAACTCTTGAGAGTGTAAAAATGAAACCAAATGGACCCGCAAGGGTCCATTTGGTTTCATATTTACATTCTCAAGAGTTACATCTGGTCAACCAACTTTCCATCATTTAGCCTGGGGACCACCTGGAACATTCTCAAGGACCACTGGTGGTCCTCGGACCACCTGTTAAGTCCCTGTGTTAGAGTAATCAGATTCCTGTCCTATCTGACCTGATTGATGTTACATCTGGATGCCAGTGCAAAATCACACTTATAACATTAATGTTCGAATATGGCATTACCATCACAGTGAGTTGGGAATATTATATTCAACACACACACACACACAGACACACACACACACACACACACACACACACACACACACACACACACACACACACACACACACACACACACACACACACACACACACAGTAACTCCTTTAGGCCTTACCTCTAATTAGCATTAGCTGAGCTAACCAGAATACCAAGCAGAACATGCAGTACATATCATCATATTGTGGTCGCATATGGCCATCTCTCCCACTCTAATCATATGCCCATCTCATCCAATATACTGTTCCATATGTCTGTATAAACACACTTTGATATCTCACCTGCAAAACATAGATTTTACACACACAATGAGACGATCTGTTCAGCCCAGCCCTCACTGACTGACTTCCTGTTGACTGACTGCTGTTTTGGTTTTAATCATCCATTCTGCAGTTCTCCAGTTCTCCAAAGCCTCGCTTTGTGTGTGAGAATCTGCTACGTTCAACTCAGGCAACAGTCCTTGTTTAAGGAGCTTAATCCCCTTTTTATAGATCGTTTTGTAGTAATAGTGCAAGATAAACCCACCGGAAGTCGCTGTTTTACTCTCTCCGTTTCTGTTTACATCTGGTTAGCATGCTAGCATGCTGGTCTGGCAGCTCCAATAGTGAATAATAAACAGTGCAGAGACTTTAGACGTTATTGTACATCACTTTAAATCAGTTGTCATGTTGTACACAGGCCTAATACAGCTTTGCTTTGCGTCGCCCTCGTTGAAAACAATGTATTTCCAACTCCAGTTTGTCCCTATTCAGGGAGCATGAACTGCAGCTCAGTTTCTGACCCTCAATGTCGCTACTCTGACGCTATGACTGCGCAGCCGCAGTATAGTCAACCCACCGGAAGTCTCTATATTAAAATGTGACCAAAGGTGGCGCCAACATCAGAGCTACAACCAATAACCAGCTTTATTAGAGACATGTTGTGGGTTTGTAGATCTGCACAGTGCCGAGTCACAGAATTCCATGAGGTCACGCATGTGGGCATAAACACACCGGAAGTCTCTGTATTAAAATGTGACCGCAGATGGCGCCAACATCAGCGCCAGAGCATGATGCAAAACCTACTGTAAAATGTAGATACACTTTAAATCCTTGCATCGTTTTGAAGTATTAGTGCAACATAGACAGAGCAGAGACTTTAAACGTTATTGTACATCACTTTAAATCAGTTGTCATGTTGTACACAGGCCTAAAACAGTTTAAATCAGTTGTCATGTTGTACACAGGCCTAAAACAGCTCTTATTTGCGCCGCCCTCGTTGAAAACAATGTATTTGTACATGTGAGTTTCAACAGCGCTATAGCATGGTGCAGTTGTCCGTTGTCACCACCAGGCGGCAGCAAAACCTACATTAGCTGTGAATGTAGATAAACTTCAACAAACACTTTAAAGTGGATTTTAAATCACTGGACCCCAAACCTTTTCATGTCAAGGACCCCCAAACTGACACTGCTTAGCCCACGGACCCCCATTTGAAGAGATAATAAATCCCTGGACCTCACTTTGGGAATCAGTAGTTTAAATAATGCACTCAACAGCAATTACAAAATATTTTATACAATACAATATATTTATTCCGTTGTTAATCATAATGGAATCTTGGCTAAACAAACCCCACAGCAAAAGTCCAATCCAGTGGTCCCCAAACTCTTTCATGTTAGAGACCCCCAAATCGGCCCACGGACCCCCTCTAGCAGTGATTCTCAACACATTTCATTTTCAAGGACCCCCAGTTTGACAAGCATTAGTCTAGTTCATCTCTGATTAGTGCAGAGATGAACATTTGTAAACTCAGAGTTACAGGCCAAGGGTCTGGGTCCATTTGGTTCCTTCATTTAGCTTTCTGATGGAATAGTGACTTACACAAATAATAATAACAACTATTATTATTGTTACCCTTATTATTATTGATATTATTGGTATTATCAATACTATTATTAATCATCATCATCAAGTCATTTTTGTGCAATGACCATAAGATGATGGTCCAGCATCCTATACAGTGAGGAAAATAATTATTTGATCCCTTGATGATTTTGTAAGTTTTCATGATTAGAAAGAAATGAGCACTCTGTCATTTTTATGGTACTTTTATTTAAACAAATAGAGACAGAATATGAACAAAAATGTCCATAAGAAAATAATATTTAAAGGTTATAAATTAATTTGCGTTAGAGCTTGTGAAATAAGTATTTGATCCCTAAGCACAATCTGACTTAGTACTTGGTGGAGAAACCCTTGTTGGCAAGCACGGAAGTCAGACGTTTCTTGTAGTTAGTCACCAAGTTTGTGCACATCTCAGGAGGGTTTTTAGCCCACTCCTGTTTAGATATCCTCCCCAAATCCTCAAGGTTTTGAGGCTGTTGCTTGCCAACTCAAAGCTCAATCTCCCTCCATAGATTTTCTATAGGATTAAGGTCTGGAGACTGGCTAGGCCACTCCATGAGCTTAATGTGCTTCTTCAAGACCCATCTTTAGTGCTCTGGATGAGGGAAGGAGGTTCTTGTCCAAGATGTTGCAGTGCATGTCTCCATCCATCGGCCACAAAATGCAGTGATGTTGCCCTGTACCCTTAGCAGAGAAATAGCCCCAAAGCATAATGCTTCCACCTCCATGCCTGACGATGGGGATGGTGTTGTTAATGATTTGAAGACAGCTGGGACCACAGTCACCAAGAAAACCATTGGTAACACAGTACACCATAACGGATTGAAATCCTGCAGTGCCCAGCCATGTCCCTCTGCTCAAGAAGGCGCATAGAGGCCCGTCTAAAGTTCACCAATGAACACCTAAATGATTCAGACCAGGCTGCGGGGGAGGTGATGTGGTCAGAAGAGACCAAAATTCAACTCTTTGGCATCCATTTGACTTGCCGTGTTTGGAGGGAGAGAAATGCTGAATACAAACCCAACACCACCATCCCCACCGTCAAGCATGGAGGTGGAGACATTATGCTTTGGGGCTGTTTCTCTGCTAAGGGTACAGGGTAACTTCACCGCACTGTGTGGCGGATGGATGTGGCCATGTACCGCAGAATCTTGGAGAGAGCCAGCGAAATCCAAAAGCGACCTCGCCCGCGGGCGCCCGGTTTCAAAATCGGGCGCCCGCTTTCACAAAAACGGGCGCCCGGTTTCACAAAAACGGGCGCCCGTTTCACAAAAACGGGCGCCCGTTTTCAAAAGCGGGCGCCCGTTTTCAAAAGCGGGCGCCCGTTTTCACAAACTAGGCTATGCCTAAACCTAACTCTAACCCTAAACTTAACCTCAGTAAACCTATGCCTAAACCTAACCTAACCCTAACCATAACCTTTTGAAAAGGGCGCCCGTTTGTGAAAACGGGCGCCCGTTTTCACAAAAACGGGCGCCCGTTTTCAAAAGCGGGCGCCCGCGGGCGAGGTCGCTTTTGGATTTCGCCCCTGCTGATCTTGGAGAAGAACCTCCTTCCCTCAGCCAGAGCACTGAAGATGGGTCGTGGCTGGGTCTTCCAGCATGACAACGACCCAAAACATACGGCCAAGGCAACAAAGGAGTGGCTCACGAAGAAGCACATTAAGCTCATGGAGTGGCCTAGCCAGTCTCCAGACCTTAATCCTATAGAAAATCTATGGAGGGAGATTGAGCTTTGAGTTGGCAAGCAACAGCCTCGAAACCTTGAGGATTTGGGGAGGATATCTAAACAAGAGTGGGCTAAAAACCCTCCTGAGATGTGCACAAACTTGGTGACTAACTACAAGAAACGTCTGACTTCCGTGCTTGCCAACAAGGGTTTCTCCACCAAGTACTAAGTCAGATTGTGTTTAGGGATCAAATACTTATTTCACAAGCTCTAACGCAAATTAATTTATAACCTTTAAATATTATTTTCTTATGGACATTTTTGTTCATATTCTGTCTCTATTTGTTTAAATAAAAGTACCATAAAAATGACAGAGTGCTCATTTCTTTCTAATCATGAAAACTTACAAAATCATCAAGGGATCAAATAATTATTTTCCTCACTGTATATCCCTGTGATTCTACTGATTTTACTGCAGAAAAATAACAATTATAAGAATGGTGAATGGTCTTAATCAGGGGTTTTCAACCTTTTTGATGCCAGGGCCCACTATTTATTCAGTATTTGAGCTATGGACCAGTTGATGACAGTTTCACCACTCACACCCAAAACTAAAGAGGGGGGCAGCGGTGGGCAGAGCCCACCCAAACGTTCATCCTGCCCACCCAATGAAAGGTAATATCAGTGGTTTTCAACCAGTGGTCCGGGGACCACCAGTGGTCCTTGAGAGGATTCCAGGTGGTCCCCAGAATAAATAATGTTAAGTTGGTTAACCAGACGTAACTCTTTGAGAGCATAAGAATGAAACCAAATGGACCCTTGCTGGTCCATTTGGTTTCATGTTTACACTCTCAAGAGTTAAAATATTCATCATGTGAATTATCCCAAGTCTACACAACTAGAGAATGTAGAAGATTAATGGTCATTTTGATCTGTATGTTTGACTGTTTTTCCCACAAATCCAGCCTGGAATTGTGGACAAAAGCAAAATAAATCTTTAGTATTGGGGTCTGTGGGTCTAAAATGTCATCAACTGGTGGTCCTCCCTGGCTCAAATGCCGAATAAATAGTGGGCCCTGGTGTCAAAAGGATTGGAAACCACTGCTTCATATAAAAACTCTGGAGTTGCCCATACACCCTGCCATTCTTTCAGCCCACCCTAGTAGGGCTGGCTAAATCCGGCCCTGGTCATATCTGCCAATAGATTCTGACTGATATTTTACACAGAGAACCACAATAGAACCAAGCCTAGGCCCTATATGGGCATGTTGGCTGCTACAGGGCCAAGATGTCATTATGTAGTCCTAGATTACATCTATATATGGGCATGTTGGCTGCTACAGGGCCAAGATATCATTATGTACTCCTACATTACGTCCAGGTCTGCTTATCATTGCTTGTCATCGTTTTACAATAACATTATTATCAGGCACAGACCCTGACCTGAGGTTCATTCCACAGTGTGGGTGGAACAACAGAGAACCATTTATCTCCCTGAGATTTCAGTTTGGATTTAAGGATGTTGTGGAGTTGTTGATCAGTCGACCTCAGTGTAGGCAGGAGAGAATCAGGGAGATATGATGGTGTTTCTGTGTGTCTGTGGAGAGGAGAGCGGCTGCATGTTGGTCCAGCTGTAATCCAACCAGACAGCCTTGGGGAACCACAGTAAAGAGTCGGGTTGAAATAAAAGCATGGATAAGGCGTTCAAAATCGTGAAAGGAAACAGCGGGCTTAACTTTTGCCAACAACCTCAAGAGTTTATCTACGAGACAAACAGTCAGATGGAAGTCAGCTGACAGGGAGTAAGACAGGTCAAACAGTCAGATGGAAGTCAGCTGACAGGGAGTAAGACAGGTCAAACAGTCAGATGGAAGTCAGCTGACAGGGAGTAAGACAGGTCAAACTAACAGACTGACTAGAACACACTAAGTTAGTAATCAAACACAAGTAAAATAACAACTACAACACATTAAACTCATCACTTTACTCTCATATATTTGAGACTGAATAGGTTTGGTTAACAGAGTATAAAAGTGGTGATGATATTTTTGTCAGTATTGATCAGACTGACATTGAAACTAAATGATAAGGTACAGTGTACTGTACTGTATCATTTAGTTTCATATGTCTAACTACGGTTGAAAGTTCATGAAGGTTATAATGGAGAGGCGCAAAATCCTATTTCCCATGAGAAAACAATTCCGGGAGGATAACTAAAAAGCCCTCATTTCAGTCGATAAGCTCTATGTTGATGTTATCTATGTCAGCTGTACAGGGACAGTAACACACGCACACACATCTCCAAAGACCCCTGACGTTCATGAACAATGTAGAATACAGTACATACCTGGCATTAGGAACGATGTAGGCTACAGTACATACCTGGCATTAGGAACGATGTAGAATAGAGTACATACCTGGCATTAGGAACGATGTAGAATACAGTACATACCTGGGCATTATGAACGATGTAGGCTACAGTACATACCTGGGCATTAGGAACGATGTAGGTTACAGTAAATACCTGGGCATTAGGAACGATGTAGGTTACAGTACATACCTAGGCATTAGGAACGATGTAGGTTACAGTACATACCTGGGCATTAGGAACGATGTAGGTTACAGTACATACCTGGGCATTAGGAACGATGTAGGTTACAGTAAATACCTGGGCATTAGGAACGATGTAGGCTACAGTACATACCTGGGCATTAGGAACGATGTAGGCTACAGTAGGGCATTATGCGGCCGGGGGCCAAATGCAACTCTTTGGCTGACTCTGACCGGCCTGTGAAAGGGTACCATGGTTTTCAAACAGTGGTCCAGGGACCACCAGAGGTCCTTGAGAGAATTCCAGTTAAATATGGAAAGTTTGCTAACCAGATGTAACTCTTTGAGAGCGTAAACATGAAACCAAATGGACCCGCAATGAAAAGTTAGAATATTCATCATGTGAATTAGCCCAAAGTCTACATAATCAGAGAATGTAAAATAATTAATGGTAATTTTGATCTGTATGTTTGACTGGTTTGTTTGTGAAATCCAGCATTGGTATTGTGGGCAAAAACAAAATAAATCTTTAGTTTTGGGGTCTGTGGGGCTAAAATGTCATCAAATAGTGGTCCTCAATGGCTCAAGTTCTGAATAAATAGTGGGCCCTGGTGTCGAAATGGTTGGTCTTATTTATACTTTTATCTTGAAATTAAATTAATATTACACAGAATTTAGTTCAGCCTTTAGTCTTGGTCCTCCACAATATTTTATGTATCTCATTTGGTTCCTTGGGAAAAATAATTGCCCACCGCTGCTGCAGTATGTACTGTACATTGTACAAGTATGTACAGTACAAACCCTCCCAACATTTCACAATAAAAGCACAACTCAACACAGAGGCTGTTACCATGGATGACACACCGATAAGAACTACACTGTTTTTCATAAAACCCTAAGTGTGTTTACAAGTAGTCTGACCAAAGCATTATGGGAATGGTAGTCCAGGAAGTATTATTGATGACATCAGAGACACAATGTTGAGTGGAACTGTTGTCTATAATGATCTATAACGGTCACATCAGAGACACTGGACTCACTGCTAAAATCTAAAATGTTGAGTGGAACTGTTGTCTATAATGATCTATAACGGTCACATCAGAGACACTGGACTCACTGCTAAAATCTAAAATGTTGAGTGGAACTGTTGTCTATAATGATCTATAACTGTCACATCAGAGACTCTGGACTCACTGCTAAAATCTAAAATGTTGAGTGGTAACTGTCAAGCTCTTTAGTTTAGGTAGCAGATTCCCTGCTTGGAAGGGGCGCTACAGCCCACACAGAGGTTTAACTGGGTTTCACTCGTACAATCACCACGCATTTAGCCTCGGGGAGACCTGCACGACCAGGGGGTCCCTGGAGAGAGAGAGAGAGAGAGAGAGAGAGAGAGAGAGAGAGAGAGAGAGAGAGAGAGAGAGAGACACAAGCCACGTTTCCATAAAACCTTTGTGAAAATAGGAAGAGTATGAACTTAAGTCGAAAAAAGAAGAGCGAATTGTCCGCTGTTTCCATTAACTGATGAAATGCGATATTGTAGACTACACCATGTCATCTGCAGCGCGGCACGTGCGAGGAAAAAGGGTTTGAACTTTATTAACGGAATAATATCTCTAAGGGCAGAGCCCGGTCATGTAAAACAGCTGTTTATGTCTGATATAACTTGCGTATCTTAGCTATCATGCATGATGATACAGATACTGTAAATATAGGACCTGTAGCTGCCCTGCGACTTTCATGAACAAACGCGATGGGAGTCTGAACGTTATTGGCCATGCGTCCCTCGTCCGTTCTGAGCGTTTTTTGTAGAAATATAAATACATATATAAATTAACAAATAACAATGCACTCATCGGCAGGCCACACAACTCTTCAAATGCGCTATAATGCGTGTCCAGTGCTTTCCAATAGAAAGTCTTTTCGCAAGCTGTTTCCAAACCTCATTTGCGCATTAGGCTCTTCCGATATGCTCCAAAATACGGCACCTTTCAGCGAGAAATTATTTTTGCGCAAAATGGAAACTTATTCGCATTCTGAAGTGTTTCCATTCAACATTCTCTTCGCAAGAGCCGTTTTTTGCGCAAAAATAGGGCTTATGGAAACGTGGCTACAGAGAGAGAGAGAGAGAGAGAGAGAGAGAGAGAGAGAGAGAGAGAGAGAGAGAGAGACAGAGACAGAGACAGAGACAGAGAGAGAGAGACACACAGAGAGAGAGACAGAGAGAGAGACACAGAGAGAGAGAGAGAGAGAGAGAGAGAGAGAGAGAGAGAGAGAGAGAGAGAGAGAGAGAGAGAGACAGAGAGAGAGACAGAGAGAGAGACAGAGACAGAGAGACACAGAGAGAAAGATGAGATGAGATGAACAAAATAATATGTTGTTTCATGAACCTCCAAGAAGCAATGATATCACTTAAAAACAACAGTGAAAAAATACTATATAACTGCCAGTAACCGCTGGGTACATGATGATGATGTCACATGCACACCCTCTATTGACAATTTGATCCTTCACAACTATACAGGAATACTTGGTACAATTGTGATGGGAGATTAATCATTAAACACATTGTTATCAGAACATTCTAGCTGTCTTAGATTCATTGAATGAATGAAAGAATGGATACATTTTCATTAATGAGAAGGAATTAATGACTGACTGAATGAATGAATAATTAATTTATGTGTCCGAACAATTTCTTGTCCCTTCCCACATGGGATTATCAGACACGGCAATTAATAATTGACAGAAATGGAGAGAAGAAAAACAAAAAAATGAAGAAACAACCAAGTCATATATGCAGTCACTCAGCAACAACAACAATAAATACTGTATATTTACCAACAGGAATTCAATTTAGTTGAATGTTACTCTATGGCACCTGTTCCATATTCTAATATTCAGTAATCCGTCCCATTAATCAGGTTGTCTTATTGTTATAAGTGGGTTAGGGTAAGGGTTAGGTCTCTCTCTCTACATATATATCACCTATACGCCTCTATTTTCTACGTAGGCTGAAAAAAGCCAAAGCTTCAAAAACCACCATGTGCTCCTTTTATAGGGGCACGATAGAGAGTGTCCTGGCGAACTGTATCACCGTGTGGCATGGGAGCTGCACGGCATCTTGCCAGAGGACCTTACAGCGCATAATAAAACAGGCGGAGAGGATTATTGGTGTCCCCCTCCCCTCCCTCCAGAGCATCTATGACTCACGCCTGACCCGGAAGGCTACCCGGGTCATGCATGACACCACTCACCCAGCACACGGCTTCTTCAGTCTCCTGCCCTCCGGTAGGAGACTGAGAAGTCTTCCGGCAAGGACTGTTCGGCTGAAAAACAGTTTTGTGCATCAGGCAGTCAGAAAACTGAATTCTCTCCCTGCCCTGCCTCCCCCTCCTCCCTTCCACCCACACTGACTTTTTACTTCCTGATGTCACTGGATGCACTTTATCAAAATAATGCTGCCTTAGGGACACTGGACTATTAGTTTTTAGATCTGTTTTTATTAAGGCTGTCCGAGTTAACTAGTTAATCGCGAGTTAACTCAGCCATGAGTTAACTCGATTAATTTTTTTTAGTGCGAGATTAACTCACAGTAAAACCAAAGGCCAAGTGGGTCCATTGGGGGCGGGGCGCCATTCCGAAACACCGCCACTTAGAAACACCTCCATTTCGAAGCATCCCCATTCCGAAGCCCCCCCATTTCGAAATAATGTGATTTCGGAATGGTGATGTTTTCCCATTTTATTAAAGACATCGCCATTCCGAACCCCCCCCCCCCCCCGCAACCAATCAATAGCGCACGCTCTCTCTCGCCCCCCCCCCCCCCCTGCCTAAACGTGCGCGCCCCTTCTCTCTCTCTGCTGCTCTATCGCCCCCCGACCGAACGCCCCCCCCTCCCTCTGTGTTTATTTATTCATTTCGTAAAGTCTACAGATATAGCCTATAGCCTTAGAGTCAGAGCCTTATTAAAGTTGCACATAGGCTCCTCACTGTAGGCTATGTCACGCTATACCAATAATGTATGTATAGGCCTATAACATAAAGCATCGGCATGGGCACATGTAATGTTCCCGACATGAAGCTGTGTCCGTAATGTGTTCAGTACAGTGTCCAACAACACACAGCCACGTGTTGCTGTTTACAGCTGAGCTGACAGACAGGCAGGCAGGCGGGCGGACGGACGGACACACAACCTAAATCGAGATCTAAAATGCACGCGCGGCTGTGCCAACGCTCAGTTACACACGCCTTTTCACACCAGGGCCCAATATTTTTTCTGTCACGGACCACCATTTGCCACGGACCACCATTTGGTGTCGACTTCAGTCTCTCATTCTCTCTGACCCAAAACTAAGGATTTTCAAGTTTTGGTCCACATCTTAGGAAATAACTGGTAAAACGTTGGTCAAAATGACAATTCTACTGCATTTTGTTCTTGAAAATTAATTAGGCCTAATTCAGATGTTTAAATAGCCTATAATTTCACTCTTGAGAGCGTGAAGAGTACAGATCTATAAGTGTCCATTTGGCAACTGTCCATCATTTAGCTGGGGACCACCTGGAATCCTCTCAGGGACCACTGGTGGTCCCCGGCCCGGACAACTTGTTGAAAACCACCGCACTAACGGATCGCATTTCGTTAAGGCTGTAGCGCGCGGCACTGCTCTCTCTCTCTCTCCCTCCTCCCCCCCCCCCCCCCTCACCCTCTCTCTCTCTCCTCCTCTCTCTCTCTCTCTCTCTCTCTCTCTCTCTCTCCAAGCTCTTAATAAAATAGAACTAGCCTACTATGTTGAATGAATGTCTGAGTCTAGGCTATAATATTTCAGAAATATTAGATTCACAAATAAATAGAACTACTCTGTCATTCAACATAGTACTGTAGTTCTATTTTATCACTGCGCTGTGAGAGGATCAATAAGGTCCCTGGTCTGTGGCTCAAATAGTAGGCATTATTTGGAGGCCTATTTGGCTATTATTTGGAGATTTTTTTTTCTTCTCAATATTGGGGTGGCACTCATATAGGCTCGCTATAATAATGATCAATCAGAATATTCACACGTTATGAGGATCGGATTCTTATTACATTTGTTTTCTCCTGCTCAGTGCACTGACAGCACGCATTCGGCTACCTATCAGCATGTTGTATTAGGCCTAATTCAATTATTGGCAAAAGCCGTTGTGTAACTTTAATTACATCGAGACCCCAGGCCCAGGTGGGATAAATACCTTTATATATCCTGTGTAGGGATATTCTTCTTCTTCATACCGGTACAATTTTGTCATGAAATGAAAGTATAGCTGTCGATCTTTTTCCATAATGCAGGTGCAATCAATCTGTATAACGAGCCGTCCATCAGTGTTGCGCACCAACGGCTATAATATCATATAGGCTAAGATGCTCGCATCCCCTGTGTGAGTTTTAACGTGGTCAACGGTTCTTCCAGCTATGCCCATTTGTGAGCCCAGTCTGTCTCAGACAGACTCCTACACTAGGCCTACATGCATGATTATGAGTGCAGTGCATCCAGGGACTGAAGTTGCATATGGGGCTATGTTCGTTGCTGTCGCTCATGCGCTGCTTACCAGAGAAAGCGGCGGTGGTGGTGCTGCTGCTGCTGCTGCTGCATACAGTAGGCCTACAGTCTAGCCGCATTGTTTTCTATTTATTCCCATTTACTTTATTTTCTACATAATTTGGCAGGCCGCGGTTCTCAAACTTTTTAGTGTCTTTTATCCACATGTGGGAATCAGTGGGATTGAGAAGGATACGCTTTACGCTCAAGACATTTCCAAAATGAGCGCGCACGCACGCACACAGCTAGAGGAAAAGGAAAATGCGATCATGGGCCAACAGAATAGACAAACAGACAGACAAAATAGCTGTTAAAACAGCATCGATTTTCAACTGATATTCTTCTTCGCTGGGCCCTGCTTTGCGCTATTTGATTGTGGCGCGCATAGACGAGGGTGAGAGAGAGAGAGAGAGAGAGAGAGAGAGAGAGAGAGAGAGAGAGAGCGCGCGACTGGCGAGACAGAGTAATGATAAAAAGGCAATGAATAATAATATATTCGGAATGGCGTGGTCTTTAAAAAAAAGAAAAAACATCGCCATTTCGAAGTGGTATTCTTCGAAATAGCGGTGTTTCGGAATGGTGATGTGTGGCCTTCGGAAAGGCAGTGTCTTTTTTTCCACGGAAAAACCCCGCCATTCCGATTAATGGAAGTGAACTATCGGAATGGCGGGGCTTCGGAATGGCGACGTGTAACCGGGTCCATTTGGTTCAATTTCGCCAAATGCAGGTGAATAATTTTTAAATGTCTGCATCAGTTAAGTTACTTTAAAATAAGTCTACACAATTAGAGAATGTAGAGAACTTTCTACAAAATGTGCATGTTCGTTCCGAATGATATCGTTGACAAATTCTTTAATTTAGGTCTGGAAGTCTAAATAAATGTCATCAAATGGTGGTCTGTGGCTCAAATTAAGAAT
>CM076979.1:3936539-3979039 GCA_039105355.1 Benthosema pterotum
TGAACCTCCAAGAAGCAATGATATCACTTAAAAACAACAGTGAAAAAATACTATATAACTGCCAGTAACCGCTGGGTACATGATGATGATGTCACATGCACACCCTCTATTGACAATTTGATCCTTCACAACTATACAGGAATACTTGGTACAATTGTGATGGGAGGTTAATCATTAAACACATTGTTATCAGAACATTCTAGCTGTCTTAGATTCATTGAATGAATGAAAGAATGGATACATTTTCATTAATGAGAAGGAATTAATGACTGAATGAATGAATAATTAATTTATGTGTCCGAACAATTTCTTGTCCCTTCCCACATGGGATTATCAGACACGGCAATTAATAATTGACAGAAATGGAGAGAAGAAAAACAAAAAAATGAAGAAACAACCAAGTCATATATGCAGTCACTCAGCAACAACAACAATAAATACTGTATATTTACCAACAGGAATTCAATTTAGTTGAATGTTACTCTATGGCACCTGTTCCATATTCTAATATTCAGTAATCCGTCCCATTAATCAGGTTGTCTTATTGTTATAAGTGGGTTAGGGTTAGGTCTCTCTCTCTACATATATATCACCTATACGCCTCTATTTTCTACGTAGGCTGAAAAAAGCCAAAGCTTCAAAAACCACCATGTGCTCCTTTTATAGGGGCACGATAGAGAGTGTCCTGGCGAACTGTATCACCGTGTGGCATGGGAGCTGCACGGCATCTTGCCAGAGGACCTTACAGCGCATAATAAAACAGGCGGAGAGGATTATTGGTGTCCCCCTCCTCCCTCCAGAGCATCTATGACTCACGCCTGACCCGGAAGGCTACCCGGGTCATGCATGACACCACTCACCCAGCACACGGCTTCTTCAGTCTCCTGCCCTCCGGTAGGAGACTGAGAAGTCTTCCGGCAAGGACTGTTCGGCTGAAAAACAGTTTTGTGCACCAGGCAGTCAGAAAACTGAATTCTCTCCCTGCCCTGCCTCCCCCTCCTCCCTTCCACCCACACTGACTTTTTACTTCCTGATGTCACTGGATGCACTTTATCAAAATAATGCTGCCTTAGGGACACTGGACTATTAGTTTTTAGATCTGTTTTTATATTAATTTATAGTATTTTTAAGAATTGTGGGCATCCTTGGATGTGTGAATGAAATGAATCTGTTTGTCTGTCCCCCCTCTTTTAACTATCTCTCTTTTTTTATGCATTTTATGATGAAGGGATGAACGTAATTTTATGTCTGTGTCAAAGCAGATGTAACTAATAAAGAAACCTTGAACCTTGAACCTTGATCAATAATAAAGCTTTATGATGGTCCAACCCGTCAAAGGCGGGGCGTATTTGGATAATAATGACGGTCTGCACCGTTATATAAGCAAGGGAAACAGTTTTGTGTTATGGGCTAAGTTAGGACCTACAGTATACTAACTAGTGTGAAGTACAGCCAGTATAATAATATTTCAGTTTAAGTGTACACTGGTACTCTCTGTGTACTACTCACAAGTCTTGTGATGTATTCCATGTCGTCACCAGCAGACCTGTGTCGTTCAGAGTGTACTTGGCTTTCTTCATCTTCCTGTCCTTTCTCCACCTGGTGCTACTGTGTCCTGCACACACACACACACACACGCACACACGCACACACGCACACACACACACACACACACACACACACACACACACACACACACACACACACACACACACACACACACACACACACACACACACACACACACAGATTCATTGATGAATGAATAAAAAAAAATATTTCAGAAATGGAGAGTTACGGTACGATACGGTAAGTCAAGTATACACTGACTGCAACAAAACAGCTTGGAGAATTTCAGTACAATTTAAGCACAACTACAACAAATCTGATGAATAGCTGTGATTAGACACACTAGTTCAGAATACACTTGTTCAAAATAGGGTTGTTCATTTCATCAAGCTATATAGACATACAAAATAATTACTTCTGTAAATCCAGAAGTAGCAAATCATAGTGAAGGTAAAATCAAAGTGGAGGAAAAAAGGGAAGAGAGAAATATACAAAGAGGGGAAAGAGGGTGGGTGGGGGAATTATATTTGCATTTTGTTTTACAGAGGCCAGTTAAGAATTGCAGCCGCCCGTATGGACTATGTACCCATTGAGAGTGTTTTTTAGGAGTCAAGGGATTCACATGTCTTATGACTGGTGGTAGGGTTACATTTTTGTGGCTAATGAGTGAATGGAATGAAGTCCCTTGTTTGTGCCGAATCTGGGTTGCAACTCCCTCTGGTGTTGTGGGAGTGGACTTGGTTGACATAAAGGAAGTATTTGGAGTTTGGGCCGGTACCTGGTGGTATTTTGGTAGTGTCTTGTGGACCAGGAAATCACCAGTAACTACAGGAAATCAAGCCCAAGTCTATACACCTAGAGAATGTAGAAGAGGAATGTTCATTTTGGTCTGTATGTTGGACTGTTTGGTTTCCTAAATCCAGCCTGGAATTGTGTACAAAACCAAAATAAATCTTTAGTTTTGGCGTCTGTGGGGCTAAAATGTCATCAAAGGGTGGTCTCTGGCTCGAATTCAGAATAAATAGTGGGCCCTGGTATCAAAAGGTTGAAAACCCCTGCTCTAGAAGATGTGGCAACAGCTGCTAAAAAGAAGACCATACAATAAGACAATACAATAAGAACACAAGACAAAAACAGTTGGCTTACAACCCAGCTGTCTGATCTGCAGGCTCCCCTGCATTCTGCCTTCTCCCCTGCATCCTCGCATCCTCGCCCGTCCACCCTCTCCGTCATTGCAGCCATTTAGTGATGTATTTTTCGATCTCTTGGTCTGTATCACGAGGCGATGGCAGATTACGCTGCACAGCCGCTAAAACACACAGACACAAAAAACTACTTTTCACGAAATACAAGAGTAACCTGTGGTACAATGTAGAGCTTTAATTGGGCCTAAAATGTTGAGGCTGGCCCTACATTAAGTTCAGCCGGGCCGACTCTAAGCCGATACATAGTTGACAACGTGAGAATGACACTTTTTCTAAACAAACCAATATTGCTGCTAGCAGATTATATTTGGTAATTTGTTAACAAAGTATCCTATATACCGGTATTAAATAAACTTTTAGATAGAGAATTCTGTCAGGCATAGGCTAAGCAACACATTGTGAACTTGTGAGAAGGGGGGGTTAATATTTTTGTTGTGCAACACCTTTGGACATCAAGGACCACTTCAACTCTTTTCATATTGTCGTTATGGTGGGATAATTACCACCATAATGACGCTATGGGGGCCGACTTTTTAAAATGGAGCGAAATAAGGAAATACAAGGTTTCAGCATGAAGGAAACAATACACATACACGGGCATGACAGGTTTCTAGTAGTAGTAGTAGTAGTAGTAGTAGCTGTAGTGAACAAAGTTATTGAGCACAATACAAATGGAAGTGAGTCCAAGGGGGAGATGATGAATCTCAATATAAACTTACCAACCACAACACTCTTGACTCTTAGTCCTCGGAATCCAATCTTGCCATTGATGCCCCTCATGTTTGTTTGTTTGGCCAGGGTGTTTGCTAGCGTTGCAGCCATGACTCTCCAAACAGTCTCCTTTCAGCACCAATACAGCACTCTGTGAATTGACATTTGTTAGTTGATCAGTCCAAGACGATACATGGACAATCTAGCGATACAATCCGATGATTTGAAATTCATATAGTTAACTATTTAAAATGCATTGGCATTGTCTTAAACCAAGTAATTAAACCAGCATTTTCGCATTGGTAAAAAAAAAATCTACAAGCATTGGGAACTTTAAGAAGTATTTAAGTATTTAAGAAATAAACAGATCTTTTTCCCAGATTCTGTTTCTTTTTCAAATGTTCAAATCCTGTACAGGAAAACATGGCATATTTTGGACATAGTTCAAATGGTGATTAAATTAATTTAGAAGCTGTAATTAATTTGATAAAAAACATTTAATCATTCAACAGCCCTATTTTTTATATAGAATACATATTGCATATTGGGCTGCTGCTAGACACATAATAATGTCCTGTAAACCTTCCCTTTATTGCACTGGTCCTGTAGCCTACTTGCTGTGGTGGATGTCAGCTGTCCTCTCTTGCAAGATCAAATGAATGATTCATAATTATCTTAGCACGAACACCTGCACCAACCATGATCACTGTAGGACCATCTGTCATACAGTGTGCAGTTATAGACACAAAACGGGAAATCAAGCAATGCATTTTGATGTTTTTGGTTTAAATCAAATTAAGCTGAGATTAAAGTTAGTCAACAGAGCAGTGTCAATGCAGGTCCGTGTGGACAGTGTGTTAAAGAAGGGAGCAGGGGCAACCTCCCGTAAGAGGGCACTTCTGTGTTTTAGACATGTTACAGGGCAGGGTCTGTAGCCCCCTTTTGCGTCCGTGTGTGCACGTCACTGTGGACTGTATATTCTGAGAGGCAGTGCGAACGAGGCAATAGTATGACAGTAGTGCATGGTAAATACAACTGATCTACAAGCTCACCACACGTTGCACGAAGGACGCATTTTAACTTTTAATTCTTCTCTCATTTCCGCACGGCACCGTTGTGTGGTAAAGCTAGACTCCTCTCATGCAGCCATCAAAAAGGTTCTGTCTGTGTTTCCAAGTAAACACTGAAATCTTACCAGTTGGTTTTGAGCTCAGGGGTTTTTGTAGCTGCTCTTCCAGGTTTTGAAGCGCTTGGGCGTCATTTAATGGCAGCAGGTCTGGGTCAACACCTGTTAGAATGATAATCAGAAAAGGTTTCATCACATCACTGGTTTATATGGTATAAATACTATATCCTTAAATAAGACAATACAATAAGAACACAAGACAAAAACAGTTTGTTTACTACGCAGCTGCATCCTCGCCCGTCCACCTATATATTAAATAAACTTTAGATAGAGAATTCTGTCAGGCATAGGCTAAGCAACACATTGTGAACTTGTGAGAAGGGGGGGTTAATATTTTTGGTGTGCAACACCTTTGGACATCAAGGACCACTTCAACTCTTTTCATATTGTCGTTATGGTGGGATAATTACCACCATAATGACGCTATGGGGACCGACTTTTTAAAATGGAGCGAAATATGAAAATACAAGGTTTCAGCATGAAGGAAACAATACATATCTTCATCTATAAAAAGGACCAATACCTTAATCAATACATATATATTTTAATAATAAAATCTACCTTAATCTACCTTTCACATACACGGCCATGACAGGTTTCTAGTAGTAGTAGTAGTAGTAGTAGCTGTAGTGAACAAAGTTATTGAGCACAATACAAATGGAAGTGAGTCCAAGGGGGAGATGATGAATCTCAATATAAACTTACCAACCACAACACTCTTGACTCGTTCTAGTTGACTAGTTCTCTGAATCCAATCTTGCCATTGATGCCCCTCATGTTTGTTTGTTTGGCCAGGGTGTTTGCTAGCGTTGCAGCCATGACTCTCCAAACAGTCTCCTTTCAGCACCAATACAGCACTCTGTGAATTGACATTTGTTAGTTGATCAGTCCAAGACGATACATGGACAATCTAGCGATACAATCCGATGATTTGAAATTCATATAGTTAACTATTTAAAATGCATTGGCATTGTCTTAAACCAAGTAATTAAACCAGCATTTTCGCATTGGTAAAAAAAAAAAAAAAAAAATCTACAAGCATTGGGAACTTTAAGAAGTATTTAAGTATTTAAGAAATAAACAGATCTTTTTCCCAGATTCTGTTTCTTTTTCAAATGTTCAAATCCTGTACAGGAAAACATGGCATATTTTGGACATAGTTCAAATGGTGATTAAATTAATTTAGAAGCTGTAATTAATTTGATAAAAAACATTTAGTCATTCAACAGCCCTATTTTTATATAGAATACATATTGCATATTGGGCTGCTGCTAGACACGTAATAATGTCCAGTAAAACTTTCCCTTTATTGCACTGGTCCTGTAGCCTACTTTTAATTCTTCTCTCATTTCCGCACGGCACCGTTGTGTGGTAAAGCTAGACTCCTCTCATGCAGCCATCAAAAAGGGTCTGTCTGTGTTTCCAAGTAAACACTGAAATCTTACCAGTTGGTTTTTGAGCTCAGGGGTGTTTTGTAGCTGCTCTTCCAGGTTTTTGAAGCGCTTGGGCGTCATTTAATGGCAGCAGGTCTGGGTCAACACCTGTTAGAATGATAATCAGAAAAGGTTTCATCGCATCACTGGTTTATATGGTATAAATACTATATCCTTAAATAAGACAATACAATAAGAACACAAGACAAAAACAGTTTGTTTACTACGCAGCTGCATCCTCGCCCGTCCACCCTATATATTAAATAAACTTTTAGATAGAGAATTCTGTCAGGCATAGGCTAAGCAACACATTGTGAACTTGTGAGAAGGGGGGGTTAATATTTTTGGTGTGCAACACCTTTGGACATCAAGGACCACTTTAGCCTGGTCTAGCCCTCAATGATTTTGGCTTTGGGGGGCGGGGGTGTCGTGGGATACCCACGGCGGAAGTGCTGCGCTCTGATTTGATCTCACTAACGTGTCGTCATCTCCGGCCCCTCCCACGCCCGTCCACTGCTGTTCTACGTCACATCATTTAGAGCGACGCCCACCCCGGAAGGTTGACACGCCCCTCAAGGCCACTTTCCAACGCGCGTTAGTCCAGGCTTTCCGTTTTCGCGCAAGGCGAACGAAAATGAAAACCTGGGTGTCGAGGCTAAGGACCACTTCAACTCTTTTTCATATCGTCGTTATGGTGGGATAATTACCACCATAATGACGCTATGGGGGCCGACTTTTTACAATTAACATGGTTAAGGGAGCAAAATAAGGAAATACAAGGTTTCAGCATGAAGGAAACAATACATATCTTTCTCTATAAAACGGGCCAATACCTTAATCAATACATATATATTTTAATAATCTACCTTTTACATACACAGCCATGACAAGTTTCTATGAGTAGCTGTAGTGAACAAAGTTATTGAGCACAATACAAATGGAAGTGAGTCCAAGGGGGAGATGATGAATTTCAATATAAACTTACCAACCACAACACTCTTGACTCGTAGTTCTCTGAATCCCCTTTAATTTTTTTTTTTTTTTTTTGATTTAGTATTAATGCAATCGATTATCTGCTGGGGGAGATTAGAGCCACTGTAAGATAAGGGTTAGTAGGGCTGCAAATATTGGCCAAAAATGATAATTGAACATTCCTTTTGATAGCCCTCATGGACCTAAATGGATATCAAACAGTTCAAAATACAAATCTATATTTTTATTAAGGCTGTTGAAATTAAAGTTAATTAGTTAAATTAATTTTGTTGATTAATCGGATTTTTTTTTTTTTTTTTAAATAACGCAATTAACTCATGTGCACACTGACTCAAACCACTGAGCATTTTCTCATTGGTAAAAAAAAATCTACAAGCATTGGGGACTTTAAAAAGTATTTAAGTATTTAAAATACTTTTCCTAGATTCTGTTTCTTTTTCAAATGTTCAAATCCTGTACAGGAAAACATGGCATATTTTGGACATAGTTCAAATGGTGATTAAATTAATTTAGAAGCTGTGATAAAAAACATTTAATCATTCAACAGCCCTATTTTTATATAGAATACATATTGCATATTGGGCTGCTGCTAGACACGTAATAATGTCCAGTAAAACTTTCCCTTTATTGCACTGGTCCTGTAGCCTACTTGCTGTGGTGGATGTCAGCTGTCCTCTCTTGCAAGATCAAATGAATCATTCATAATTATCTTAGCACAAACACCTGCACAACCATGATCACTGTAGGCCCATCTGTCATACAGTGTGCCGTTATAGACACAAAACGGGAAATCAAAGCAATGCATTTTGATGTTTTTGGTTTAAATAAAATTAAGCTGAGATTAAAGTTAGTCAACAGAGCAGTGTCAATGCAGGTCCGTGTGGACAGCGTGTTAGGAAGGGAGCAGGCGCAACCTCCCGTAAGAGGGCACTTCTGTGTTTTAGACATGTTACAGGGCAGGGGCTGTAGCCCCCTTTTGCGTCCGTGTGTGCACGTCGCTGTGGACTGTATATTCTGAGAGGCAATGCGAACGAGGCAATAGTATGACAGTGGTGCATGGTAAATACAACTGATCTACAAGCTCACCACACGTTGCACGAAGGGCACATTTTAACTTTTAATTCTTCTCTCATTTCCGCACGGCACCGTTGTGTGGTAAAGCTAGACTCCTCTCATGCAGCCATCAAAAAGGGTCTGTCTGTGTTTTCAAGTAAACACTGAAATCTTACCAGTTGGTTTTTGAGCTCAGGGGTGTTTTGTAGCTGCTCTTCCAGGTTTTGAAGCGCTTGGGCGTCATTTAATGGCAGCAGGTCTGGGTCAACGCCTGTTAGAATGATAATCAGAAAAGGTTTCATCACATCACTGGTTTATATGGTATAAATACTATATCCTTAAATAAGACAATACAATAAGAACACTAGAAACAAAATTTCTAAGAAATTTTACTGTGTGCCTGCCACTCGCCAAGTGTGTGCAAACTTTCGTGGGAGTTGGCATGCTAACATGCTATGCTAACGTAGTAGCAAACCCTAAATAGTGTCGACCAATCAGAATGGGGGCGGGGCTAAGTTACACCAATCAACGTCAGGGACTCCTTATCGAGTCCAATGATGCCACCCATATGTCTCTATGACATAGCATTGAGGAGTTATGGCAGGAAATAGTATCGGCCAATCAGAATAGGGGGCGGGGCTAAGTTACACCAATCAACGTCAGGGACTCCTTACCCAGTCCAATGATGCCACCCATATGTCTCTATGACATAGCATTGAGGAGTTATGGCAGGAAATAGTATCGACCAATCAGAATAGGGGCGGGGCCAAGTTACACCAATCAACGTCAGGGACTCATTATGTTTGTGTGTGCATGTGTGCTTGCTTGCGTGTGTGTGTGTGTGTGTATATGTGTGTGCGTGTGTTGCTGCATGCATGGATAACCAGTCGTGGCCCATCAGGTGACCTCAGAGAGAGGACCCGGACTGTGTGTGTGCATGCGTATGCGTGCGTGCGTGCGTGCGTGCGCGCGCGCGCGCCCGTGTGTGTGTGTGTGTGTGTGTGTGTGTGCGCACGCGTGCGCGCGCGCGTGCCGCGTGTGTGTGTGTGTGTGTGTGCGCGCACACGCGTGTGTGTGTGTGTGTATGTGTGTGTGTGCGCGTGTGTGCGTCACACACTCCATATTTGGGCAAAGCATAGACTGGAGAGGAGAGCATGTGTGTGCGTGTCTCTGCGCGCGTGTGGCTAGTGGCAGCCATCTAATTAGGGCCTAATCTGTTACACCTGTGAGTACAGATACTATTGTCCATTAGTTTAAACAGTGAGTCAATGGCTAGCACTCTCTTGGAACGAAGGCCTCTCACGCGAAAATTAAAACTCGTAAGCGTTTACTTTTTTCGTTGTGGGCGTTACGACTTCGCAAGCTATGTTGTGTGCGATCGTGGTATTGGTACGATAAAAGACGTGGTCGTGAGAGCAATTTAAGAATTTGCGTTTCAAAAGAAACGTCAAAAGCCAAAATGCAGCACATTATAATGTAATTAATATGGAGACGGGAGGTTACGTCATCTCGCTCTGAGGCCCGTAGCACCGGTTCTGTAATTGACTGGGCTTTAGTGGTCACATTGGGTGAAAGGCGAGAAGTTTGTCTACAAAATGTCCGAAAACCACGTGTGTAAAGCGAATATTGTGGCCGTGAGTACGATTTGTTCGGTCATGACCCGAACCTCGAGACACTGCATCTCGCACTCTGTTTCACTCGCTCACTGGTCGTGCGAGCCTCTAAGCACCGCTAAATTCTCGAACCATGCACACTTTGAACTGCGATAGCGGACAAACCGTGCAACATATTCGAATACCGTCTGAACCGTGACGAAGTCGAGGGCCGCGTCTGCTGTTTAAAGTTAAAATCGTGTTTTCTACGCCACAGTGTGCCAGAGTAATGTGGCTCCAAATAAGCGCTTCTTTTTCTGATGTTTTCGGTGTGCCCCCATTCATTTCGAATGGGGATTTTTTGCGTCGTTTATTGCGAATTACATTGGCACGGTAACGCGTATCGGAAAGAAAAGCACAAGCACATCTTTCCCGGCCGAGCCGCACGTTTCGATGTATATATTGCGGGGATTGTGCAAACCGTGCGGCCGGCCATAGCGGTCAAAATTTCGGATATAAATATGTCTGATTATGGATTAAGTTGACGAATCACAACCTGTGTGCTTCTGCCATACTGGCAGGCACACAGAACAAGACAAAAACAGTTTGCTTACTACGCAGCTGCATCCTCGCCCGTCCACCTATATATTAAATAAACTTTTAGATAGAGAATTCTGTCAGGCATAGGCTAAGCAACACATTGTGAACTTGTGAGAAGGGGGGGTTAATATTTTGGTGTGCAACACCTTTGGACATCAAGGACCACTTCAACTCTTTTCATATCGTCGTTATGGTAATTACCACCATAATGACGCTATGGGGGCCGACTTTTTACAATTAACATGGTTAAGGGAGCAAAATAAGGAAATACAAGGTTTCAGCATGAAGGAAACAATACATATCTTTATCTATAAAACGGACCAATACCTTAATCAATACATATATATTTTAATAATCTACCTTTTACATACACAGCCATGACAGGTTTCTATGAGTAACTGTAGTGAACAAAGTTATTGAGCACAATACAAATGGAAGTGAGTCCAAGGGGAGATGATGAATCTCAATATAAACTTACCAACCACAACACTCTTGACTCGTAGTTCTCTGAATCCCCTTTAAAAAAATAAATTTTGATTTAGTATTAATGCAATCGATTATCTGCTGGGGGAGATTAGAGCCACTTTAAGATAAGGGTTAGTAGGGCTGCAAATATTGGCCAAAAATGATAATTGAACATTCCTTTTGATAGCCCTCATGGACCTAAATGGATATCAAACAGTTCAAAATACAAATCTATATTTTTATAAAGGCTGTTGAAAATAAAGTTAATTAGTTAAATTAATTTTGTTGATTAATCTGATTTTTTTAAAAAAAATTAACGCAATTAACTCATGTGCACACTGACTCAAACCACTGAGCATTTTCTCATTGGTAAAAAAAAAAAAAAAAAAAAAAAAAAAAAAAAAAAAAAAAAAAATCTACAAGCATTGGGGACTTTAAAAAGTATTTAAGTATTTAAAAATACTTTTCCCAGATTCTGTTTCTTTTTCAAATGTTCAAATCCTGTACAGGAAAACATGGCATATTTTGGACATAGTTCAAATGGTGATTAAATTAATTTAGAAGCTGTAATTAATTTGATAAAAAACATTTAATCATTCAACAGCCCTATTTTTATATAGAATACATATTGCATATTGGGCTGCTGCTAGACACGTAATAATGTCCAGTAAAACTTTCCCTTTATTGCACTGGCCCTGTAGCCTACTTGCTGTGGTGGATGTCAGCTGTCCTCTCTTGCAAGATAGAATGAATGATTCATAATTATCTTAGCACAAACACCTGCACAACCATGATCACTGTAGGACCATCTGTCATACAGTGTGCAGTTATAGACACAAAACGGGAAATCAAAGCAATGCATTTTGATGTTTTTGGTTTAAATCAAATTAAGCTGAGATTAAAGTTAGTCAACAGAGCAGTGTCAATGCAGGTCCGTGTGGACAGTGTGTTAAAGAAGGGAGCAGGGGCAACCTCCCGTAAGAGGGCACTTCTGTGTTTTAGACATGTTACAGGGCAGGGTCTGTAGCCCCCTTTTGCGTCCGTGTGTGCACGTCGCTGTGGACTGTATATTCTGAGAGGCAGTGCGAACGAGGCAATAGTATGACAGTGGTGCATGGTAAATACAACTGATCTACAAGCTCACCACACGTTGCACGAAGGACACATTTTAACTTTTAATTCTTCTCTCATTTCTCTCATTAATTCTTCTCTCACTTCTCTCAATTCTTCTCTCATTTCCATATTTATCTCTAAATGTCTTGATAAAATGAACAGGGTGGCTGAAATGGAGTTTGTGTTTCGCCATGTTAATGATTTTTCTGTTAGGGCATTTTTTTGAAGAAAAAAAAAAAAAAAAAAAAAAGGTGGAATTGCCCTTTAATAGCAGCATGCTAAGCATGGACTGTATCAAGATGCTTTTAGGATTTGCATTGGTTTTCTTTGCTGAGGACAATGCTTTGAACTCAGGCACAGCCCAGCTTTAATGATGTTAAATCCCTTTATTTTAGATCATTTTGCAGCTATAGTACAACATATTTAGTTGTTACTGTACAGTACTTTAAAACAGTTGACATGTTGTACACATGCCTAAAATAACTCTTATTTGCGTCGCCCTCGTTGAAAACAATGTATTTCCAACTCCAGTTTGTCCCTATTCAGACTGCATAATGAACAGGAGCTTGTGCACTTAGTTTCTGACCCCTCAATGTCGCCACTCTTCTACTAGATGGCTCTGTGGTAGCAGTAGTCAATAAAAGAGGTAACGTTTCCCTCTACTGGTCACAATGAGTACTGCACCTAATGTCCTCAGCATATACATAGCATAGCATACATTAAAATAGTATTTATTCAGAATTTGAGCCACGGACCGCCATTTGACGACATTTTAGCCCCACAGACCCCAAAACAAAGATTAATTTTGCTTTTGTCCACAATTCCAGGCTGAATTTGGGAAACCAAACAGTCAAACACACAGATCAAAATGGCCATTAATCTTCTACTTTCTCTAGTTGTGTAGACTTGGGATAATTCACATGATGGATATTTTAACCACAGAGGACGACCATTTGATGGCATTTTAGCCCCACAGACCCCCCCCCCCCCCCCCCCCCCCCCCCCCCCCCCCCCCCCCCCCCCCCCCCAAAGAAACCCTAAAGATTTATTTAAACTATTTTAACTCTTGAGAGTGCAAGTAAGCATGAAACCAAACAGATCTGCAATTAAGAAGGGTCCATTTGGTTTCATGTTTACACTGTTAAGAATAGTTATGTAGCAGGTGGCTATCTGTCTAACCAAACATTCCATTGTTTTGTCCTGGAGACCACCTCTCATGGACCACTGGTGGTCCCCGGACCACTGCCTTATACCGTTACATTAGGACTTGCCCCTATTTGTTTTTGTCAAGCTCAATAGAAGTCTATTAGCTCTGGTCAACCACTGGACTGACCCCATGAAGTGAACAGAGGTTGTAGTGGTCCAGTGGTCCGGGGACCACCAGTGGTCCTTGAGAGGGTTCCAGGTGGTCCAGGCTAAATGATGGAAAGCTGGTTAACCGGATGTAACTCATTGTTTGTGTATTTTGTTTTTTTTACACTAGATTCTAGTTCTTAACGCTAGATCCTAGTTTCTGACACGAGAATCTATTTTTTCCTGTGTCAGCAACACAGATTTCATGCCAAGGACCACCAGAATCATCTATATTTGGCTGCGGAGGACTCCCATCTGAAAACATGTTCTATAGGGATCCCTCAGAAGCAAAGATTTGAGTTAGAAATGTTTGCTTCTGAAATAATAGACTCAAACATTGGTGCCACATTTTTTCAAAAATTTTAGAGGTCTGATATTTTTCAATTTCTAAAGTAACACCAAATACGTACAGTACAGAAGGTTAAATGAAAACTATTTATTTGAACACAGCGGGTGGCAAAATGGAATAAACAAGGTCCTCACAGGCATATAAAACCAGTGAAAAAGGTTTAAAGGAAAGTTAAAGGAAATTGGTTCACCCAAAAACAATAAGTTGTTTGTTTTCACTCGATTACACAAACCGTCTGTCTAACGTTGTCTAATCAGTATATGTTATGTTATCTTATGTTATCTAATGTTATCTTATGTTATCTAGTGTTATCTAATGTTATCTTATGTTATTTATAAATACTTGAAGGCCTAGATTTTCGTCACCACTAAACCCCTTATCACTTAAGTTCGTTGCCCTTTTAAACTATTAAAAAAACATTTTAATAAGTTCAAATAGCCAGACTACAAGCTCACAGCCGGCTCTGAGGCTACACTGTATTTAACTAAAAACAAACATGGGGCGACCGTTCTGCAGGAAATCAGGACTGAACCTTCCTGTTAGCGTCTGGGTGCAGCTTTACACCACGGACCAGAGCTGTAGGGTGGCTGGTGTCTAGCCCCCCGATCACCCTAAAAGCCATCTTCCAACAAGCTGTAGTTCGACAGGCTCAATGTATTGTCGCTGAACCCTTACATGTTCTCTGAGTATGTGTTAGGGTTAGGGTTAACCCTAACCCACTAACGGGCAGGAGATACAGAGCTCCACCGTTGATAAAATATAACCGGTTTAGACGTTCATTTATACCTCTCTCGATTAAGCTCTTAAATGGGGAGAGCATTTAGCACTTACAGGCGTAGGATACACACTAGGGTGTAATTGTATTGTCCTGTGTCTACTGTTATCTGTCTGTATTAAACTCTATGCAGCTCTGCTCTCTGACTCCAAGACAAATTTCTCCCACGGGAGACTAATAAAGCTAACCTTGAACCTTGAATAGGGTTATTTGATATAATATTAAATAAGTCTTTTTTTTCCTTCTTTTTTAATATTTTATCCCATGATTTTGTAACCCATTTCTTCACCCAGTGCCAATTCCTAATGTGATCCTGGGCTCTACACACCCTCCACCAACCTGGGGAGGCAGCAGACTGGGCTCATGCTTCCTTCAATGCATGAGGAGACAAGCTGCCTTCTTTTCACCCGACAGGGGGGGGTTTCTCTGGTTGGACGTAGCACGTGGAAGGAACACGTTATTCCAACCAGTTCCAGTCCCCTCCATCAGGCGCCCCGGCTGGCCAGGGGGAGGCAGTTCAGTGCCCAGGATTACTGCATGTTTTTGTGAGGGTATCTACCCTAGGGAATACAGGGAGAACATGTGAGGGTATTTACCCTAGGGTACACGTGGAGAACATGCAAACTCCACACAGAAAGGCCCTTTCGTCAACCCCGCCTCGGGTATGGGCACTGATGACGCGGAGGAGCAGACACGCCGCCAGCACCCACAGCAGCGCCCCTAGCGGAAATCGAACCCAGGATCTTCTAGCTGTGAGGCGACAACACTAAACACTGTGCCACCGTGCCCCATTTATAAGTAATTATGTTTGAGTGAACGTTTGAATTTGAACAAACAAAATAAATAACAAAACTATAACTGCAACAGCAGTAGAAACTAATATAATACAACAATACAACACCAGCAGCTAAGTTCAAGTAATGTCACACTGTGTGTGTGTGTGTGTGTGTGTGTGTGTGTGTGTGTGTGTGTGTGTGTGTGTGTGTGTGTGAGTGTGTGTGAGTGTGCGTGCGTGCGTGCGTGCCGTGCGTGCGTGTAGAAGCACGGAATGGCGTGGGTTAGGGTTAGGGTTAGGGTTAACCAATGTACATATGGTTTGCTAGATAAACATCTCTGCAATAGGGGTGTGAATCTCAGCCCTGAGGCCGATTCGATATGCATCTCGATACACTGCCAGCGATACGATATTTTAGCGATACATGTATTTTTTTGGCGATACGATACGATTCACCCTCTTCCCGATGCGATACTTTGCGATAACCTTTTAGCTCAAATCAATGCGATACGATGCGATACGATGCGATGCGATACGATACATGATTCAACCTGATGCAAATAAGCAAACATTTAAATAAAAAAAGAAGAAATTCAGTGTGGTACTAGAAAAATGATTTGTTTTTATTCCATATGGTATGCCTAAAACTATTTTTGGCATCTTAAACAACATTTCTCAAAGTGTCACTTAGTGCAATTATACTGTATAGTGCATATCCCTGTCTGCCACACATATGAAGATTATGAACTCAATAGGTTCATAATCTTCATATGTGTGGCAGACAGGGATATGCACTATATAATTGCACTAAGTGGCCCTCAAAGTATTTTTCCCCTTCATTTTATTATTTTATCTTTTATAACTTTACATATAAGACACTCAGTGAGGGTTGTCTGTTTAGTTTACACTACAGCAGCAGTGAGCCTGACTGCATTATTGTTTACAACAATTGCTTTGCACTAAACCCAGTTGTGAAAGGGTATACTTTGTTCACACTATTGTGATGTTAACTACAATAGTGAGAACAAAGTATACCCTTATATCAGGGGTTTTCAACAGGTGGTCCGGGGAACACCAGTGGTCCCTAAGAGGGTTCCAGGTGGTCCCCAGCTAAGTTGTTTAACCAGATGTAACTCTTGAGAACGTAAAAATGAAACCAAATGGACCCTTGCGGGTCCATTTGGTTTCATTTTTACACTCTCAAGAGTTAAAATATTCATCATGGGGACTAGTCCTAATCTACACAACTAGAAGATCAATGGTCATGGACAGAAGCAAAAGAAATCTTTAGTTTTGGGGTCCGTGGGGCTAAAATGTCCTCAAATGGTGGTCCGTGGCTCAAATGGTGAATAAATGGTGGGCCCTGGGATGAAAAAGGTTGAAAACCCCTGCCTTATATGACAAAGGCTTACAGCTGCTGTAGTGTAAACAGACTCTCACTGAGTAGCTTCTATCCAATGTCCATAAGCCATAAAAAAGCCCTCGTTTTCCACAACGCTATAAGGCTGGATGTCTTTGCATATGAAGTAGGCGATGGCCTTAGTTATAGCCATAGCGCGGGCAGAGGTGTATGGAAGGGAACTCCCAAAATAAGAGCCTTAGTTATAGCCACAGCGCGGGCAGAGGTGTATGGAAGGGAACTCCCAAAATAAGAGGCGACACTTTTCAGCTCCTGACCTGATTTGCTTGGTTTATCTCCAGTATCCGAAGCGGTACTTGAAGGGGAAGCGGCGGTAGACGTGTCTGTGATGTTGTGTATTCTTTTTAAGTGGCTCTGCATGTTTGTCGTACTGCCCGTGTACGGCTTTATAACACGGCATTCTTTGCAAATGACGTTCGTCTTGTCCAGCTTTCCATCAATCTTGTAGAATCCATAGTGTTTCCATACATACGACTTAAGGTTTGGAGGTGCATTAAATATAGTCTGCTGCGGCTCTTTGCTGCTGCTGCTGCTCACGTGTACCTCCATGTTGGTTTGTTTACTACTACTAGTAGAGCCATAGAGTATAGACAGCGTTACGCAAACCCAGTCGAATGGTAGCCAAGGCTTCTATTGAATGGGGACAACCAGCAGTTACGGAATGCATTGGAGTCTACGGGCTGATGCGAGTGCACAAACCACGTGACCAGGCTGTTTTCCGCCCCCTCAATGTCGCACCTCTTGCCTCTGTGTAGTGTATTGTAGCTAGCCTATGAGCCTCACGGCTTCCGTCCGTGTTCAAAACAAAACTTGGAATGATGATGGTGCGTTCAAGGCGATTGGGAATCAAGGAGAAGCATAACATTTAACATGAAAAACACGGCGCTTGTATCGGATTTTGCCGGATTTACCATCGATTTTCGCCGATACAAACGCATCCATCGAGATGAATCTAGATTTCACCCGTCAATTGTACCGATACGTGGTGAATGAACCGGTGCACTCGCATCGCGCACGTGGGTATCGATGTATCGATTAATACCGATGAATCTCCACACCCCTAGTGTCCGTGCTCATGGTAGCTGGAAAAAAAGTAAGGGGATTATAGTTATAGTTACCTCTGTGAAAAAGTAACTAGTTACTTTACTTTTAAAAAGGGGGTGGTGTTGTTCTGTGGTATTCATGGTCACAAGTTTAGTGTGGAATTCCCATTTTACTGTCATTAATATACCTTAGAGATGTTGTGTGGACATGATAAAGATCTCCACATTGTCTTCATATTGTTTCCTAGAAATGGAGTTTGTGTTTCGCCATGTTAATGATTTTTCTTTTAGGGCATTAAAAAAAAAAAAAAAAAAAAAAAAAGGGGAATTGCCCTTTAATAGCAGCATGCTAAGCATGGACTGTATCAAGATGCTTTTTAGGATTTGCATTGGTTTTCTTTGCTGAGGACAATGCTTTGAACTCAGGCACAGCCCAGCTTTAATGATGTTAAATCCCTTTAATTTAGATCGTTTTGCAGCTATATAGTACAACATATTTAGTTGTTACTGTACAGTACTTTAAAACAGTTGACATGTTGTACACATGCCTAAAATAACTCTTATTTGCGTCGCCCTCGTTGAAAACAATGTATTTCCAACTCCAGTTTGTCCCTATTCAGACTGCATAATGAACAGGAGCTTGTGCACTTAGTTTCTGACCCCTCAATGTCGCCACTCTTCTATTAGATGGCTGTGGACGCACGTAGAGGAGCTGTTTGCTCCCAGAGCCTTGGAAATACAGAGTTACGCCAACTCCGTTCACTCCATGGCGCCAGTCCAATGGCGGCTCCTCTACATAGACTATTAGATAGTGACAACAAATAGTGACAGCCGGAAGTTACTGAATGCATTGGAGCCTATGGGCTCGCGCGAGTACTAGAACCACGTGACCAGACTATTTTCTGTCCCCTCAATGTCGCAACTCTGTCTATTTCTAAGGCTCTGCTGCTTGCTTTGTCTGCTTACTAAAGCCCAGAGCCCTGATTAGCATGATTAACATTTGATCATTTGAACATCTAATTGATAAGCTATAGTTACAGCCGCTGCCACTACCACAGATCTACGGCAATCTTTGATTCGCTCCTTATTGTTTGATACGAACCTGCAGCTCGAACTTCTGGGAGACGGAGTTACACTCAAACATGTCCGACCGGAAACATGAACCCAAAGAAGAAATATGACGTTCCTGTTTGAATTAATTTGAAACACGTTAAAGGGGAGCTGAATGAATGAATGAATGAATGAATGAATGAATGAAATTTTTATTAACAGAGATGAGTTACAGTACAAGTCAAGTCCACACTGCTACAAAACTGATTACAGCTTGGAGAATTACAGTACAATTCAAGTAGGCTACAACTGCATCAAATCTGAAAAAAGCTGATTGGACACACTAGTTAAGCATACACTTGTTTACGGTCCGTGTACTTTTCGGCCATTCAGGATTCTGTTTTATACTTGTTAAATTTAAAATCAGAATACACTCCAAAACGGCCCGTTTCGGTATTCTGTTTTGAAAACAAAATGTAGAGTTGTGAATTGTAAGAGCAACATACGACCGTTTCCAGGTTCTAATTGTTGTGGTTCGAATCAGAATGACAAAATTTAAAAACGCTGCTGCTCTGGCGAGGTGGCGAGCAAAACCTGAAATCTGTTTTGTGTCCGCTGCTCCCCCCCCTCCCTCCTCCGTGCTGAGGGCGGAGGCGTGGCACGGAGCTCTTGATTGACAGCTCGGTTACTGCTGCAGTTACTACAAGGAGACACACGCGGCGCTGTTGGTACTGGCAGATGATATTATGAATTATTGAATTAGAGTAGACAATATTATTATACATTTATCCTGCCGTAATTTCAAATAAATTACCCCACTTTTTGGTTGCATATTTACACAGGGCTGTTATTACATTCATGTCAACTCTTAAGTAATTAAAAAAATTAATAGAGACAGACAGACGAACAGACAAGACAGACAGACAATGAATACTAAACTTTTTAATTAATTAACATCCTAAAGTAAGTCTACTTTGTATTCAACATATAGGGTAAGTGTCCCACCATCATCATGTGTGTCATTGTTATGCAACCCGCTATGTTTATAGTGTATTCGTTATTCAATTAAGTGTTTATGAGGTGCGCCAATTGGGCCGCCAAGGTGCCAACCGAACTAGGCATTGAAGTAAATGAATAGGAGTAATGCCTCACCGGGGCTCATCATCAGATTGTTTTCAACATTCTAGCCAACTTTGTGGAAGATGGTAGGGTATAGATAGTGTCTATAAAATCAAGTGTGTGTGTGTGTGTGTGTGTGTGTGTGTGTGTGTGTGTGTGTGTGTGTGTGTGTGTGTGTGTGTGTGTGTGTGTGTGTGTGTGTGTGTGTGTGTATACCTAGTGAATGAATACAGGAACCTACATTTGAATTAAATATTAAATACATCATCATTGAATTTGAATGAGTTTGGACGTGCACATCCGCAACAACCAGGGGAACCACTTGATGCTGTTTTGCAATTGTCCTAGCCAATTGCATCTCCTCGGACTACTGTAGGCCTACTGTCTGTCACTGTGGTCCATCCGTGACACCATGATCACGCCCTCGCTGCAGTGTGCGCTGTATAGGCTACCAGTAGGTAGAAATAATAGCTCTGTGGCTGGTTATGACCCGTTAAGATTCAATCAAAATGCCGCTAACGCCAATGTATTTGTAATGACAGCAGCAGTCATAAATATAATCTAAATGATAAAGGATAATGTATACAGACTACATTACTTCAATGATTAGTTTGGCACCTTGTTTGGCACCATGTCGGCCCAAAACACTTAATTGAACAAATAAACAGGCCTACCTGTAACATAACGCGTTGCATAATAATGATTAATGACACAGATGACGAGGTCCCGGGTAGGCCTCTTTAAAATGTCTATCTGTCTGTATTACTTTATTAATTAAGAGTTGACACAGAGGAGGATGCATCAATCATCAATGTCTAATCAGAATGTAATAACAGCACTGTATTAATATGCATTAAATGCAGACTAATTTATTCAATTTATTAACGGCAGTGCTAAATGGTATAAATAAAATCTAAATATAAAGGATAAATGTATAATAACTACTCTAATTCAATAATTCATAATATCATCTGCCAGTACCAACAGCGCCGCGTGTGTCTCCTTGTAGTAACTGCAGCAGTAACCGAGCTGTCAATCAAGAGCTCCGTGCCACGCCTCCGCCCTCAGCACGGAGGAGGGAGGGGGGGGAGCAGCGGACACAAAACAGATTTCAGGTTTTGCTCGCTACCTCGCCAGAGCAGCAGCGTTTTTAAATTTTGTCATTCTGATTCGAACCACAACAATTAGAACCTGGAAACGGGTCGTATGTTGCTCTTACAATTCACAACTCTACATTTTGTTTTCAAAACAGAATACCGAAACGGGCCGTTTTGGAGTGTATTCTGATTTTAAATTTAACAAGTATAAAACAGAATCCTGAATGGCCGAAAAGTACACGGACCGTTTACAATAGTGTCCAACTTGTTCATTTCATTGAGGCATTCAAATACCGTACAAACAAAACAACTACTTCAGTAAAAACAGAAGCAGCAAATCATGGAGGCAAAATCATAGTGGAGGTAAAAAAGGGAAAAGAGAAATGTACAAAGAGGAGAGGCAGGGTGGGTGGGGGGATTTTATATACATTTTTGTTTTACAGAGGCCAGTTTAGAATTGCAGCCATCTGTAGGTGCCCTTTGAGAGCGGTCTTGAAGGAGTCAAGGGATTTACATGCCTTTATGACTGTTGGTAGGGCATTCCACATTTTGGTGGCATATGAGCTGAAGGAATTGAGACCCTTGTTTGTGCCAAATCTGGGTTGGACTTGGTTAGTAGCACTCCCTCTGGTGTTGTGGGAGTGTACCTCATTGACATTAAGGAAGTATTTGGATAGGTACAAGGGTATTTTGGTAGAGTATCGTATCTTGTGGACCAAACCCATTGCGAGATGTTGTACTCTGTCGTCAACCCTAAGCCAACCCAAACTGTCGAAGTGGGCAGGGGTGAGGTGGGTTCGAGGTGTGAGGCCAAGTAACAGTCTGACAAGTTTGTTTTGTGAGGTCTGTAGCCTTGATTTCAAGGTCTTCGAGGTGCTGTGGTACCAAGAGGTGCAGGCATAGTCAAAGTAACCTTGTACCAGGGCTCCAGTTATGGTCTTCAGAGTGTCTTTGTTGACCAGAGAGGAGATCCTGTATAGAGTAGGAATCTAGTTCTTTGGTTGACCTTTTTGATTGCGTTGGTTCCAACCATTTTCAGTTTTAATATGTCATTAATATACCTTAGATATGTTGTGTGGACATGATAAAAAAAGTTCCCCCAATTCTGTATTAACTAAAAATGGAGGTCTGAAAAAACATTAACATGTTGAAATACATCTGATGACATCATCAAGATGTATTTCCACCATGTTAATGATTTTTCTTTCAGACCCCTTTTTCCTGAGAGGGTACAAATGGAACCAAATGGACCCGCTAAGGTCCATTTGGTTCACATTTGTATCCTTTTGAAAATGGGTGCAATTCCCCTTTAAAATGGCCATTATGTTTAGGCTATGAGTTTAGAATTGATTTGAAACACATTAAACATGAGGCCGTTACTATTACTGTTATAACGCCATATAAAATACATTAATCTTTTACAAGGTATATGAAACCATTAAACATTGTATGCCGTTATTATTTGGTGTTTTTGTTTTAATAGCTGTTATCAGTTTTGTAGAAGTGTATACTTGACTTGTACTGTAACTCCCATCTCTGTTAATAAAAACTTCATTCATTTCATTCATTCAATCATCCATTCTGCAGTTCTCCACAGGAGGGCACCCAAGCCTCGCTTTGTGTGTGAGAATCTGCTATGTTTAACTCAGGCAACAGTCCTTGTTTATATAGGGAGCCCTCAATGTCGCTGCTCTGACACTATTATGTGGTTCTGGTCATATGTCGACCGTACGACAGGACCGCGCTCCGAAAATAGCCGAGGTCTTATCGGCTATCTTCGACGACAGTGCATGCGGACAGAATCCGACAGGTCACAGATCTCAGTGTAACACACCGGAAGTCCCTGTTTTATTCACTCCGTTTCTGTTTACATCTGGTTAGCATGCTAGCATGCTGGTCTGGCAGCTCAAATAGTGAATAATAAACAGTGCAGAGACATTAGACGTTATTGTATATCACTTTAAATCAGTTGTCATGTTGTACACAGGCCTAATACAGCTTTGCTTTGCGTCGCCCTCGATGAAAACAATGTATTTCCAACTCCAGTTTGTCCCTATTCAGCGAGCATGAACTGCAGCTCAGTTTCTGACCCTCAATGTCGCTACTCTGACGCTATGACTGCGCACTGTGCGCAGCCGCAGTATAGTCAACCCACCGGAAGTCTCTATATTAAAATGTGACCACAGGTGGCGCCAACATCAGAGCTACAAGCCAATAACCAGCTTTAATAGAGACATGTTGTGGGTTTGTAGATCTGCACAGTGCCGAGTCACACAATTCCATGAGGTCATGCATGTGGGCGGAACACAACCGGAAGTCTCTATATTAAAATGTGACCGCAGATGGCGCCAACATCAGAGCTACAAGCCAATAACCAGCTTTATTAGACATGTTGTGGGTTTGTAGATCTGCACAGTGCCGAGTCACAGAATTCCATGAGGTCACCCATGTGGGCATAAACACACCGGAAGTCTCTGTATTAAAATGTGACCGCAGATGGCGCCAACATCAGCGCCAGAGTATGATGCAAAACCTACTGTAAAATGTAGATACACTTTAAATCCTTGCATCGTTTTGAAGTATTAGTGCACTATAGACAGAGCAGAGACTTTAAACGTTATTGTACATCACTTTAAATCAGTTGTCATGTTGTACACAGGCCTAAAACAGTTTAAATCAGTTGTCATGTTGTACACAGGCCTAAAACAGTTTAAATCAGTTGTCATCTTGTACACAGGCCTAAAACAGTTTAAATCAGTTGTCATGTTGTACACAGGCCTAAAACAGTTTAAATCAGTTGTCATGTTGTACACAGGCCTAAAACAGTTTAAATCAGTTGTCATGTTGTACACAGGCCTAAAACAGTTTAAATCAGTTGTCATGTTGTACACAGGCCTAAAACAGTTTAAATCAGTTGTCATGTTGTACACAGGCCTAAAACAGCTCTTATTTGCGCCGTCCTCGTTGAAAACAATGTATTTGTACATGTGAGTTTCAACAGCGCTATAGCATGGTGCAGTTGTCCGTTGTCACCACCAGGCGGCAGCAAAACCTACATTAGCTGTGAATGTAGATAAACTTCAACAAACACTTTAAAGTGGATTTTAAATCACTGGACCCCAAACCTTTTCATGTCAAGGACCCCAAACTGACACTGCTTAGCCCACGGACCCCCATTTGAAGAGATAATCAGTCCCTGGACCTCACTTTGGGAATCAGTAGTTTAAATAATTCACTTAACAGCAATTACAATATATTTAATACAATATATTTATTCAGTTGTTAATCATAATGGACTCTTGGCTAAACAAACCCCACAGCAAAAGTGATTGTCCAATCCAGTGGTCCCCAAACTCTTTCATGTCAGAGACCCCCAAATTGGCCCACGGACCCCCTCTAGCAGTGATTCTCAACACCTTTCATTTTCAAGGACCCCCAGTTTGACAAGCATTAGTCTAGTTCATCTCTGCATTAGTGCAGAGATGAACATTTGTAAACTCAGAGTTACAGACCAAGGGTCTGGGTCCATTTGGTTCCTTCATTTAGCTTTCTGATGGAATAGTGACTTACACAAATAATAATAACAACAACTATTATTATTGTTACCCTTATTATTATTGCTATTATCAATACTATTATTGTTAATATTAATCATCATCAAGTCATTTTTGTGCAATGACCATAAGATGATGGTACAGCATCCTATATATCCCTGTGATTCTACTGATTTTACTGCAGAAAAAATAACAGTTATAAGAATGGTGAATGGTCTTAATCAGGGGTTTTCAACCTTTTTGATGCCAGGGCCCACTATTTATTCAGTATTTGAGCTATGGACCAGTTGATCAGTCGACCTCAGTGTAGGCAGGAGAGAATCAGGGAGATATGATGGTGTTTCTGTGTGTCTGTGGAGAGGAGAGCGGCTGCATGTTGGACCAGCTGTAATCCAACCAGACAGCCTTGGGGAACCACAGTAAAGAGTCGGGTTGAAATAAAAGCATGGATAAGGCGTTCAAAATCGTGAAAGGAAACAGCGAGCTTAACTTTTGCCAACAGACTAAAGAGTTTATCTACGTTTATCTACAGTCAGATGGAAGTCAGCTGACAGGGAGTAAGACAGGTCAAACAGTCAGATGGAAGTCAGCTGACAGGGAGTAAGACAGGTCAAACAGTCAGATGGAAGTCAGCTGACAGGGAGTAAGACAGGTCAAACTAACTGACTGACTGACTAGAACACACTAAGTTAGTAATCAAACAGACAAGTAAAAAAAACAACTACAACAAATTAAACTCATCACTTTACTCTAATATATCTGAGACTGAATAGGTTTGGTTAACAGCTGAGTAGAAAAGTGGTGACGATATTTTTGTCAGTATTGATCAGACTGACATTGAAACCAAATGATAAGGTACAGTGTACTGTACTGTATCATTTAGTTTCATATGTCAGTAACTATGGTTGAAAGTTCATGAAGATTATAATGGAGGCGCAAAATCTTATTTCCCATAAGAAAACAATTCCGGGAGGATAACTAAAAAGCCGTCATTTCAGTCGATAAGCTCTATGTTGATGGTCAGCTGTACAGGGACAGTAACACACGCACACACATCTCCAAAGACCCCTGACGTTCATGAACAATGTAGAATACAGTACATACCTGGCATTAGGAACGATGTAGGTTACAGTACATACCTGGGCATTAGGAACGATGTAGGTTACAGTACATACCTGGGCATTAGGAACGATGTAGAATACAGTACATACCTGGCATTAAGAACGATGTAGAATACAGTACATACCTGGGCATTAGGAACGATGTAGGCTACAGTACATACCTTTGTACTTTATTTGTACTTTAATTATATAGCACTTTTTAAAACAAAGTTACAAAGTGCTTTACAGTGCAGAATAAAATACAACGCAAAAAATAAAAACAATAACAAGAACAAAAGTACAAACAAGTAAAATTAGTAAAACAGATAATGCATCAATTTATTTTTTAATTGATGCATACCTGGGCATTAGGAACGATGTAGAATAGAGTACATACCTGGGCATTAAGAACGATATAGGCTACAGTACATACCTGGGCATTAGGAACGATGTAGGCTACAGTACATACCTGGGCATTAGGAACGATGTAGGTTACAGTACATACCTGGGCATTAGGAACGATGTAGGTTACAGTACATACCTGGGCATTAGGAACAATGTAGAATACAGTACATACCTGGGCATTAGGAACGATGTAGAATACAGTACATACCTGGGCATTAGGAACGATGTAGAATAGAGTACATACCTGGGCATTAGGAACGATGTAGAATACAGTACATACCTGGGCATTAGGAACGATGTAGGTTACAGTAAATACCTGGGCATTAGGAACGATGTAGGTTACAGTACATACCTGGGCATTAGGAACGATGTAGACTACAGTACATACCTGGGCATTAGGAACGATGTAGAATAGAGTACATACCTGGGCATTAGGAACGATGTAGAATACAGTACATACCTGGGCATTAGGAACGATGTAGGTTACAATACCTGGGCATTAGGAACGATGTAGGCTACAGTACATACCTGGGCATTAGGAACGATGTAGGCTACAGTACATACCTGGGCATTAGGAACGATGTAGGTTACAATACCTGGGCATTAGGAACGATGTAGGTTACAGTACATACCTGGGCATTAGGAACGATGTAGGTTACAGTACATACCTGGGCATTAGGAACGATGTAGGCTACAGTAGGGCATTATGCGGCCGGGGCCAAATGCAACTCTTTGGCTGACTCTGACCGGCCTGTGAAAGGGTACCATGGTTTTTCAAACAGTGGTCCAGGGACCACCAGAGGTCCTTGAGAGAATTCCAGTTAAATATGGAAAGTTTGCTAAACAGATGTAACTCTTTAAGAGTGTAAACATGAAACCAAATGGACCCGCAATGAAAAGTCAACATAGAGTCAACATAATCAGAGTCAACATAATCAGAGAATGTAAAATAATTAATGGTAATTTTGATCTGTATGTTTGACTGGTTTGTTTGTGAAATCCAGCATTGGTATTGTGGGCAAAAACAAAATTCTCCCAACATTTCACAATAAAAGCACAACTCAACACAGAGGCTGTTACCATGGATGACACAGCGATAAGAACTACACTGTTTTTCATAAAACCCTCAGTGTGTTTACAAGTAGTCTGACCAAAGCATTATGGGAATGGTAGTCCAGGAAGTATTATTGATGACATCAGAGACACAATGTTGAGTGGAACTGTTGTCTATAATGATCTATAACGGTCACATCAGAGACTCTGGACTCACTGCTAAAATCTAAAATGTTGAGTGGAACTGTTGTCTATAATGATCTATAACGGTCACATCAGAGACTCTGGACTCACTGCTAAAATCTAAAATGTTGAGTGGAACTGTCAAGCTCTTTAGTTTAGGTAACAGATTCCCTGCTTGGAAGGGGCGCTACAGCCCACACAGAGGTTTAACTGGGTTTCACTCGTACAATCACCACACATTTAGCCTCGGGGAGACCTGCACGACCAGGGGGTCCCTGGAGAGAGAGAGAGAGAGAGAGAGAGAGAGAGAGAGAGAGAGAGAGAGAGAGAGAGAGAGAGAGAGAGAGAGAGAGAGAGAGAGAGAGACAGAGACAGAGACAGAGACACAGAGAGAGAGAGAGAGAGAGAGAGAGAGAGAGAGAGAGAGAGAGAGAGAGAGAGAGAGAGAGAGAGAGAGACAGAGACAGAGACAGAGAGACAGAGAGACAGAGAGAGAGACACACAGAGAGATGAACAAAATAATATGTTGTTCCATGAACCTCCCAGAAGCAATGATATCACTTAAAAACAGTGAAAAAATACAATATAACTGTCAGTTAGCCCTGGGTACATGATGATGATGTCACATGCACACCCTCTATTGACAATTTTATCCTTCACAACTATACAGGAATACTTGGTACAACTGTGATGGGAGATTAATCATTAAACATCTAACATTGTTATCAGAAGATTCTAGTTGTCTTAGATTCATTGAATGAAAGAATGAATGAATTTTCATTCATAAGAAGGAATGAATGACTGAATGAATATTTAATTTATGTGTCCGAACAATTTCTTGTCCCTTCCCACATGGGATTATTTAATTAATAATTGACAGAAATGGAGAGAAGAAAAACAAAAAAATGAAAAAACAACCAAGTCATATATGCAGTCACTCAGCAACAACAACAATAAATACTGTATATTTACCAACAGGAATTCAATTTAGTTGAATGTTACTCTATGGCACCTGTTCCATATTCTAATATTCAGTAATCCGTCCCATTAATCAGGTTGTCTTATTGTTATAAGTGGGTTAGGGTTAGGTCTCTCTCTCTACATATATATCAATAATAAAGCTTTTATGACGGTCCAACCCGTCAAAGGCGGGGCCTATTTGGATAATAATGACGGTCTGCACCGTTATATAAGCAAGGGAAACAGTCTTTGTGTTATGGGCTAAGTTACAGTAGGACCTATACTAACTAGCGTGAAGTACAGCCAGTATAATAATATTTCAGTTTAAGTGTACACTGGTACTCTCTGTGTACTACTCACAAGTGTGATGTATTCCATGTCGTCACCCAGCAGACCTGTGTCGTTCAGAGTGTACTTGGCTTTCTTCATCTTCCTGTCCTTTCTCCACCTGGTGCTACTGTGTCCTACACACACACACACACACACACACACACACACACACGCACGCACGCACGCACGCACGCACGCACGCACGCACACACGCAACACACACACACACACACACACACACACACACACAGATTCATTGATGAATGAATCAAAAAAAAAATATTTCAGAAATGGAGAGTTACGGTACGATACGGTAAGTCAAGTATACACTGCAACAAAACAGCTTGGAGAAATTCAGTACAATTTAAGCACAACTACAACAAATCTGATGAATAGCTGTGATTAGACACACTAGTTCAGAATACACTTGTTTAAAATAGGGTTGTTCATTTCATCAAGCTATATAGACATACAAAATAATTACTTCTGTAAATCCAGAAGCAGCAAATCATACTGTAGTGAAGGTAAAATCAAAGTGGAGGGAAAAAAGGGAAGAGAGAAATATACAAAGAGGGGGAAAGAGGGTGGGTGGGGGAATTATATTTGCATTTTGTTTTACAGAGGCCAGTTAAAAATTGCAGCCGCCCGTATGGACTATGTACCCATTGAGAGTGTTTTTTAGGAGTCAAGGGATTCACATGTCTTATTGACTGGTGGTAGGGTTACATTTTTGTGGCTAATGAGTGAAAGGAATGAAGTCCGTTGTTTGTGCCGAATCTGGGTTGCAACTCCCTCTGGTGTTGTGGGAGTGGACTTGGTTGACATAAAGGAAGTATTTGGAGTTTGGGCCGGTACCTGGTGGTATTTTGGTAGTGTGGAGTTTGGGCCGGTACCTGGTGGTATTTTGGTAGTGTCTTGTGGACCAGGAAATCACCAGTAACTACAGGAAATCAAGCCCAAGTCTATACACCTAGAGAATGTAGAAGAGGAATGTTCATTTTGATCTGTATGTTGGACTGTTTGGTTTCCTAAATCCAGCCTGGAATTGTGGACAAAACCAAAATAAATCTTTAGTTTTGGCGTCTGTGGGGCTAAAATGTCATCAAAGGGTGGTCTCTGGCTCGAATTCAGAATAAATAGTGGGCCCTGGTATCAAAAAGGTTGAAAACCCCTGCTCTAGAAGATGTGGCAACAGCTGCTAAAAAGAAGACCATACAATAAGACAATACAATGAGAACACAAGACAAAAACAGTTTGCTTACAACCCAGCTGTCTGATCTGCAGGCTCCCCTGCATTCTGCCTTCTCCTCTGCATCCTCGCCCGTCCACCCTCTCCGTCATTGCAGCCATTTAGTGATGTATTCTTCGATCTCTTGGTCTGTATCACGAGGCGATGGCGGATTACGCTGCACAGCTGCTAAAACACACAGACACAAAAAACTACTTTTCACGAAATACAAGAGTAACCTGTGGTACAATGTAGAGCTTTAATTGGACCCAAAATGTTGAGGCTGGCCCTACAATAAGTTCAGCCGGGCCGACTCGAAGCCGATACATAGTTGACAACCTGAGAATGACACTTTTTCTAAACAAACCAATATTGCTGCTAGCAGATTATATTTTGGTAATTTGTTAACAAAGTATCCTATATATTAAATAAACTTTTAGATAGAGAATTCTGTCAGGCATAGGCTAAGCAACACATTGTGAACTTGTGAGAAGGGGGGGTTAATATGTTTGGTGTGCAACACCTTTGGACATCAAGGACCACTTCAACTCTTTTCATATCGTCGTTATGGTGGGATAATTACCACCATAATGACGCTATGGGGGCCGACTTTTTAAAATTAACATGGTTAAGGAGTGAAATAAGGAAATACAAGGTTTCAGCATGAAGGAAACAATACATATCTTTATCTATAAAACGGACCAATACCTTAATCAATACATATATATTTTAATGGGGGCGGCAGTGGCTCAGAGGTAGAGTTACCGGATGGTAACCACAAGGTTGCCGGTTCGATCCCAGGCTCCTGCAGAGTTAGTGTCGATGTGTCCCTGGGCAAGACACTTAACCCCAAATTGCTCCTGATGTGCTAGTAGGTACCTTGCATGGTTTCCACTGCCATCAGTGTATGAATGTGGTGAATGTGATGCACAATCTGTGTAAAGCGCCTTGGATAAAGGCGCTATATAAATGCACCATTTACCATTTTAATTAATAATCTACCTTTCACATACACGGCCATCACAGGTTTCTATGAGTAGCTGTAGTGAACAAAGTTATTGAGCACAATACAAATGGAAGTGAGTCCAAGGGGGAGATGATGAATCTCAATATAAACTTACCAACCACAACACTCTTGACTCGTAGTCCTCTGAATCCAATCTTGCCATTGATGCCCCTCATGTTTGTTTGTTTGGCCAGGGTGTTTGCTAGCGTTGCAGCCATGACTCTCCAAACAGTCTCCTTTCAGCGCCAATACAGCACTCTGTGAATTGACATTTGTTAGTTGATCAGTCCAAGACGATACATGGACAATCTAGCGATACAATCCGATGATATGAAATTCATATAGTTAACTATTTAAAATGCATTGGCATTGTCTTAAACCAAGTAATTAAACCACTCCTTTTCTTTTTTCCCCTTTAAAAAAATTAAAATTTGATTTAGTATTAATGCAATCGATTATCTGCTGGGGGAGATTAGAGCCACTGTAAGATAAGGGTTAGTAGGGCTGCAAATATTGGCCAAAAATGATAATTGAACATTCCTTTTGATAGCCCTCATGGACCTAAATGGATATCAAACAGTTCAAAATACAAAACTATATTTTTATTAAGGCTGTTGAAAATAAAGTTAATTAGTTAAATTAATTTGGTTGATTAATCTGATTTTAAAAAATTAACGCAATTAACTCATGTGCACACTAACTCAAACCACTGAGCATTTTCTCATTGGTAAAAAAATCTACAAGCATTGGGGACTTTAAAAAGTATTTAAGTATTTAAGAAATACCTTTCCCAGATTCTGTTTCTTTTTCAAATGTTCAAATCCTGTACAGGAAAACATGGCATATTTTGGACATAGTTCAAATGGTGATTAAATTAATTTAGAAGCTGTAATTAATTTGATAAAAAACATTTAATCATTCAACAGCCCTATTTTTATATAGAATACATATTGCATATTGGGCTGCTGCTAGACACGTAATAATGTCCAGTAAAACTTTCCCTACTTGCCGTGGTGGAGGTCAGCTGTCCTCTCTTGCAAGATCAAATGAATGATTCATAATTATCTTAGCACAAACACGTGCACAACCATGATCACTGTAGGACCATCTGTCATACAGTGTGCAGTTATAGACAGTACACAAAACGGGAAATCAAAGCAATGCATTTTGATGTTTTTGGTTTAAATCAAATTAAACTGAGATTAAAGTTAGTCAACAGAGCAGTGTCAATGCAGGTCCGTGTGGACAGTGTGTTAAGAAGGGAGCAGGGGCAACCTCCCGTAAGAGGGCACTTCTGTGTTTTAGACATGTTACAGGGCAGGGTCTGTAGCCCCCTTTTGCGTCCGTGTGTGCACGTCGCTGTGGACTGTATATTCTGAGAGGCAGTGCGAACGAGGCAATAGTATGACAGTGGTGCATGGTAAATACAACTGATCTACAAGCTCACCACACGTTGCATGAATGACACATTTTAACTTTTAATTCTTCTCTCATTTCCGCACGGCACCGTTGTGTGGTAAAGCTAGACTCCTCTCATGCAGCCATCAAAAAGGGTCTGTCTGTGTTTCCAAGTAAACACTGAAATCTTACCAGTTGGTTTTTTACCAGGTTTTGAAGCGCTTGGGCGTCATTTAATGGCAGCAGGTCTGGGTCAACACCTGTTAGAATGATAATCAGAAAAGGTTTCATCGCATCACTGGTTTATATGGTATAAATACTATATCCTTAAAGGTATAGTACGTGATTTGGAAAACCCTCCGGGCCCTCGGTAGCAAGATGTACACACTCTAATGTCAACTACCAAAATACCACCATGTAACTGTCCAAATACTGCCTTAATGTTGGTAGGGAACGCCCTACCAACAGTTACTCAGACATGCAAATCCCTTGACTCCTTCAGAACCACTCTCAAAGGACACCTACGGACGGCTGCAATTCTAGCCTGGCCTCCGTAAAAACATGATTCCCACACCCAGCCCCTTTCCCCTCTCCTTGTATATGTCTTTTCCCTTTTACCTCCACTATGATCTGCTGCTTCTGACTTTAGAGGAGTGAATATTTGTCTCTAAATGTCTTGATAAAATGAACAGGGTGGCTGACATTGTAAACAAGTGTATTCTTAACTGCAGAAGTGGATTCCTGTGTCCGTCCTCATGGTGGCTGGAAAAAAAAAAAAAACACAAACCCGCCCCGCCTCCCCTTGACCCCCACTTTTAAAAAGTAAGGGAATTATAGTTATAGTTACCTCTGTGAAAAAGTAACTAGTTAATTTACTTTACTTAAAAAACGGGTGGTGTTGTTCTGTGGCATTCATGGTCACAAGTTTAGTGTGGAATTCCCATTTTACTGTCATTAATATACCTTAGAGATGTTGTGTGGACATGATAAAGATCTCCACATTGTCTTCATATTGTTTCCTAGAAATGGAGTTTGTGTTTCGCCATGTTAATGATTTTTCTTTTAGGGCATTTTTTATTAAAGGGTGGAATTGCCCTTTAATGGCAGCATGCTAAGCATGGACTGTACCAAGATGCTTTTAGGATTTGCATTGGTTTTCTTTGCTGAGGACAATGCTTTGAACTCAGGCACAGCCCAGCTTTAATGATGTTAAATCCCTTTATTTTAGATCGTTTTGTAGCTATAGTACAACATATTTAGTTGTTACTGTACAGTACTTTAAAACAGTTGACATGTTGTACACATACCTAAAATAACTCTTATTTGTGTCGCCCTCGTTGAAAACAATGTATTTCGAACTCCAGTTTGTCCCTATTCAGACTGCATAATGAACAGCAGCTTGTGCACTTAGTTTCTGACCCCTCAATGTCGCCACTCTTCTATTAGATGGCTGTGGACGCACATAGAGGAGCTGCTTGCTCCCAGAGCCTTGGAAATACAGAGTTACGCCAACTCCGTTCACTCCATGGCGCCAGTCCAATGGCGGCTCCTCTACATAGACTATTAGATAGTGACAACAAATAGTGACAACCGGAAGTTACTGAATGCATTGGAGCCTATGGGCTCGCGCGAGTACTAGAACCACGTGACCAGACTATTTTCTGTCCCCTCAATGTCGCAACTCTGTCTATTTCTAAGGCTCTGCTGCTTGCTTTGTCTGCTTACTAAAGCCCAGAGCCCTGATTAGCATGATTAACATTTGATCATTTGAACATCTAATTGATAAACTATAGTTACAGCCGCTGCCACTACCACAGATCTACGGCAATCTTTGATTAGCTCCTTATTGTTTGATACGAACCTGCAGATCTAACTTCTGGGAGACGGAGTTACACTCAAACATGTCCGACCGGAAACATGAACCCAAAGAAGAAACATGACGTTCCTGTTACACTGTGTTCTCTATTGTCATCCCGGGCGGCCATAATATTTATGTATAGGCTATGAGGTTTAGAATTAATTTGAAACACATTAAAGGGGAACTCCACCCATTTTCAACATTTTAATGGCATTAAAATACCTTAGAGATGTTGTGTGTGGACATGATAAAAAAGTTCCCCCAATTCTGTATTAACTAAAAAAAAACTGAAAAAACATTAACATGTTGAAATACATCCGATGACATCATCAAGATGTATTTCACCATGTTAATGATTTTTCATTCAGACCCTTTTTTCCTGAGAGGGTACAAATGGAACCAAATGGACCAGCTAAGGTCCATTTGGTTCACATTTGTATCCTCTCAGGATTTTTTTTGAAAATGGGTGGAATTCCCCTTTAAAAAATGTTACTCTTCACTATCGTCATCCCTGACGGCCATAATATTTATGTGGGCCATGAGTGGGCTAAGGGTTTTAGAAGTAATTTGAAACACATTAAACATAATGCCGTTGCTATTACTGTTATTAACGCCATATAAAATACATTAATCTTTTACAAGGTATATAAAACCATTAAACATTGTATGCCGCTTTTGTTTTAATCATCCATTCTGCAGTTCTCCAGTTCTCCACAGGAGGGCACCAAAGCCTCGCTTTGTGTGTGAGAATCTGCTATGTTTAACTCAGGCAACAGTCCTTGTTTAAGGAGCTTAATCCCCCTTTTTATAGATCGTTTTGTAGTAATAGTGAAACATAAACCGTACAGAGACTTCAGACGTTATTGTACATCACTTTAAATCTGTTCTCATGTTGCACACAGGCCTAAAACAGCTCTTGTTTGCACCGCCATCGTTGAAAACTATGTATTTCCAACTCCATTATGTGGTTCTGTTCATATGTCGACCGTACGACAGGACCGCGCTCCGAAAATAGCCGAGGTCTTTCGGCTATCTTCGACGACAGTGCATGCGGACAGAATCCGACAGGTCACAGATCTCAGTGTAACACACCGGAAGTCCCTGTTTTATTCTATCCGTTTCTGTTTACATCTGGTTAGCATGCTAGCATGCTAGTCTGGCAGCTCCAATAGTGAACAATAAACAGTGCAGAGACATTAGACGTTATTGTACAATCAGTTGTCATGTTGTACACAGGCCTAAAACAGTTTAAATCAGTTGTCATGTTGTACACAGGCCTAATACAGCTTTGCTTTGCGTCGCCCTCGTTGAAAACAATGTATTTCCAACTCCAGTTTGTCCCTATTCAGGGAGCATGAACTGCAGCTCAGTTTCTGACCCCTCAATGTCGCTACTCTGACGCTATGACTGCGCAGCCGCAGTATAGTCAACCCACCGGAAGTCTCTATATTAAAATGTGACCCCAGGTGGCGCCAGCATCAGAGCTACAAGCCAATAACAAGCTTTATTAGACACGTTGTGGGTTTGTAGATCTGCACAGTGCCAAGTCACAGAATTCCATGTGACTGTATCAAAATGTGACCACAGGTGGCGCCAACATCAGAGCTACAAGCCAATAACTAGCTTTATTAGAGACATGTTGTGGTTTGTAGATCTGCACAGTGGCGAGTCACAGAATTCCATGAGGTCACGCATGTGGGCGGAACACAACCGGAAGTCTCTGTATTAAAATGTGACCGCAGATGGCGCCAACATCAGCGCCAGAGCATGATGCAAAACCTACTGTAAAATGTAGATACACTTTAAATCCTTGTATCGTTTTGAAGTATTAGTGCAACATAGACAGAGCAGAGACTTTAAACGTTATTGTACATCACTTTAAATCAGTTGTCATGTTGTACACAGGCCTAAAACAGTTTAAATCAGTTGTCATGTTGTACACAGGCCTAAAACAGTTTAAATCAGTTGTCATGTTGTACACAGGCCTAAAACAGTTTAAATCAGTTGTCATGTTGTACACAGGCCTAAAACAGTTTAAATCAGTTGTCATGTTGTACACAGGCCTAAAACAGTTTAAATCAGTTGTCATGTTGTACACAGGCCTAAAACAGTTTAAATCAGTTGTCATGTTGTACACAGGCCTAAAACAGTTTAAATCAGTTGTCATGTTGTACACAGGCCTAAAACAGTTTAAATCAGTTGTCATGTTGTACACAGGCCTAAAACAGCTCTTATTTGCGCCGCCCTCGTTGAAAACAATGTATTTGTCATGTGAGTTTCAACAGCGCTATAGCATGGTGCAGTTGTCCGTTGTCACCACCAGGCGGCAGCAAAACCTACATTAGCTGTGAATGTAGATAAACTTCAACAAACACTTTAAAGTGGATTTTAAATCACTGGACCCCAAACCTTTTCATGTCAAGGACCCCCAAACTGACACTGCTTACCCACGGACCCCCATTTGAAGAGATAATCAGTCCCTGGACCTCACTTTGGGAATCAGTAGTTTAAATAATGCACTTAACAGCAATTACAATATATTTAATAGAATACAATATATTTATTCAGTTTTTAATCATAATGGAATCTTGGCTAAACAAACCCCACAGCAAAAGTGATTGTCCAATCCAGTGGTCCCCAAACTCTTTCATGTCAGAGACCCCCAAATCGGCCCACGGACCCCCTATAGCAGTGATTCTCAACACCTTTCATTTTCAAGGACCCCCAGTTTGACAAGCATTAGTCTAGTTCATCTCTGCATTAGTGCAGAGATGAACATTTGTAAACTCAGAGTTACAGGCCAAGGGTCTGGGTCCATTTGGTTCCTTCATTTAGCTTTCTGATGGAATAGTGACTTACACAAATAATAATAACAACTAGAAACAAAATTTCTAAGAAATTTTACTGTGTGCCTGCCACTCGCCAAGTCTGTGCAAACTTTCGCGGGAGTTGGCATGCTAACATGCTATGCTAACGTAGTAGCATGCTAACATGCTAAAGCTATGCTAACATACTACCTGCATGCTAACATGCTTGCCAGGTAAATAAGCATTACATATTTCAAAATATTGTAAATGGGGGGTTTCCATGTGAGAGTCCTAAGTAATGCTAACGCTAAGCATTGTTAATAATGCTAAGTAATGCTAAGTATTGTGAAATGCTAATAATGCTAAGTAATGCCAATAAAGCTAAGTCATGGTAATGCTAAGCATTGTTAATAATGCTAACTATTGTGAAAATGCTAATAATGCTAAGTAATGCTAATAATGCTAAGTTAAGCTAATGCTAAGTGTAGTTAATAATCCTAAGTTATGCCAATTAATGCAGAGGCTTAATACAGGAGAGAGAGGCTGTTGGGGCGAGTGACATAGGCTTGATATAGGAGAGAGAGCGTGTCAGGGCAAGCGACATAGGCTTAATACAGGAGAGAGAGGCTGATGAGGTGATCGGCATAGGCTTAGTATAGTAGAGAGAGGGTGTCAGGGCGAGCGACATAGGCTTAGTATAGGAGAGAGAGGGTGTCAGGGTGAGCGACATAGGCTTAATATAGGAGAGAGAGGGTGTCAGGGCGACCGACATGGGCTTAATACTGGAGAGAGAGGGTGTCAGGGCGAGCGACATAGGCTTAATACAAGAGAGAGAGGGTGTCAGGGCGCGCGACATAAGCTTAATACAGGAGAGAGAGGATGTTTTGCCAACTGACTTGCCAATGTGTGTGTGCGTGAGTGTGCATGTGTGCTTGCGTGTGTGTGTGTGTGTGTGTATGTGTGTGTGCGTGTGTGGCTGCATGCATGAATAACTAGTTGTGGCCCATCAGGTGACCTCAGAGAGGACCCGGACTGTGTGTGTGCATGCGTGTGCGTGCGCGCGAGAGTGTGTGTGTGTGTGTGCATGCGCGCGCGTGCGTGCGTGTGTGTGTGTGTGCGTGTGTGTGTGTGTGCGTCACACACTCAATGCCCAAATATGGAGAACTCCATGAGCAAGTACACTATGCAGCAAAGCATAGACTGGAGAGGAGAGCATGTGTGTGCGTGTCTTTGCGCGCGTGTGGCTAGTGGCAGCCATCTAATTAGGGCCTAATCTGTTACACCTGTGTTCAGTACATCAGTACAGATACTATTGTCCATTAGTTTAAACAGGGAGTCAATGGATAGCACTCTCTTGGAACGAAGGCCTCTCACGCAAAAACTCGTAAGCGTTTACTTTTTTCGATGTGGGCGTTACGACTTCGCAAGCTATGTTGTGTGCGATCGTGTATCGGTACGCTAAAAGACGTGGTCGTGAGAGCGATTTAAGAATTTGCGCTTGAAAAGAAACGTCAAACGCCAAAATGCAGCACATTACAATGTAATTAATATGGAGACGGGAGGTTACGTCATCTCGCTCTGAGGCCCGTAGCACCTGTTCTGTACCTGATTGGGCTTTGGTTGTCACATTGGGTGAAAGGCGAGAAGTTTGTCTACAAAATGTCCGAAAACCACGCGTGTAAAGCGAATATTGTGGCCGTGAGGACGATTTGTTCGGTCATGACCCGAACCTCGAGACACTGCATCTCGCACTCTGTTTCACTCGCTCACTGGTCGTGCGAGCCTCTAAGCTCCGCTAAATTCTCGAACCATGCACACTTTGAACTGCAATAGTGGACAAACCGTGCAACATATTCGAATTCCGCCTGAACCGTGACGAAGTCGAGAGCCGCGTCTGCTGTTTAAAGTTAAAATCGTGTTTCTACGCCACAGTGTGCCAGAGTAATGTGGCTCCAAATAAGCGCTTCTTTTTCTGATGTTTTCGGTGTGCCCCCATTCATTTCGAATGGGGATTTTTTGCGTTGTTTATTGCGAATTACGTTGGCACGGTAACGCGTATCGGAAAGAAAAGCACAAGCACATCTTTCCCGGCCGAGCCGCACGTTTCGATGTATATATTGCGGGGATTGTGCAAACCGTGCGGCCGGCCATAGCGGTCAAAATTTCGGATAGATAGATGAGTGTGTGATTATGGATTAAGTTGACGAATCACAACCTGTGTGCTTCTGCCATACTGGCAGGCACACAGAACTATTATTATTGTTACCCTTATTATTATTGATATTATTGTTATTATCAATACTATTATTATTAATAATCATCAAGTCATGTTTGTGCAATGACCATAAGATGATGGTACAGCATCCTATATATCCCCGTGATTCTACTGATTTTACTGCAGAAAAATAACAATTATAAGAATGGTGAATGGTCTTAATCAGGGGTTTTCAACCTTTTTGATGCCAGGGCCCACTATTTATTCAGCATTTGAGCTATGAACCAGTTGATGACAGTTTCACCCCTCACACCCAAAACTAAAGAGGGGGGCAGAGGTGGGCAGAGCCCACCCAAACATGCATCCTGCCCACCCAATGAAAGGTAATATCAGTGGTTTTCAATCAGTGGTCTGGGGACCACCAGTGGTCCTTGAGAGGATTCCAGGTGGTCTCCAGAATAAATAATGTTAAGTTCGTTAACCAGATGTAACTCTTTGAGAGCGCAAGAATGTTTACACTCTCAAGAGTTAAAATATTCATCATGTGAATTATCCCAAGTCTACACAACTAGAGAATGTAAAAGATTAATGGTCATTTTGATCTGTATGTTGGACTGTTTTTCCCACAAATCCAGCCTGGAATTGTGGACAAAAGCAAAATAAATCTTTAGTATTGGGGTCTGTGGGTCTAAAATATCATCAACTGGTGGTCCTCCCTGGCTCAAATAAATCGTGGGCCCTGGAGTCAAAAGGGTTGAAAACCATTGCTTCATATAAAAACTTTGGAGTTGCCCTACCCTGCCATTCTTTCAGCCCACCCTAGTAGGGCTGGCTAAATCCGGCCCTGGTCATATCTGCCAATAGATTCTGAATGATTTTTTACACAGAGAACCACAATAGAACCAAGCCTAGACCTTATATGGGCATGTTGGCTGCTATAGGGCCAAGATGTCATTATGTAGTCCTAGATTACATCTATATATGGGCATGTTGGCTGCTACAGGGCCAAGATGTCATTATGTAGTCCTAGATTACATCTATATATGGGCATGTTGGCTGCTACAGGGCCAAGATGTCATTATGTAGTCCTAGATTACATCTATATATGGGCATGTTGGCTGCTACAGGGCCAAGATGTCATTATGTAGTCCTAGATTACATCTATATATGGGCATGTTGGCTGCTACAGGGCCAAGAGGTCATTATGTAGTCGTACATTACGTCCAGGTCTGCTTATCATTGTAAACAGCAATCTCTAAACACCTGAATCGTTTTACAATAACATTATTATCAGGCACAGGCCCTAGCTGACCTGAGGTTCATTCCAGGGGTGGACTGGGAGCTCAAAACGTACCGGGCAATTTTGTCTCGGAGCGGCCCTCTGAAGACCCTTATAATTAGCATTGCACTCAGGTGTGCAATCTTTGTGGGGGCTCCGGGGCCTGAGCCCCCATGAGAATTTAAGACATAAGGGGCTCTGGGGCTCGGGCTCCCCGAGTCCCCCGCCCCCCACCCCCACCCCAGATTCTCTGCGCCTGTTCACACATCGGGGCCTAGGTTTCGGGGGTGGAGACTTGCCTATTGTGCATTGACGTCACCTATAGGCAACAGGGCCATCAATGCTAATCAGTCTTTTGTTTACCTGTAGGGTATAGTGTGTAAATTTAAGCTAGGGCTGTGTTGTGCTTACATTTAGTTATTTAGTTTTTATTTAGTTTCAGTTAATGTAAATATATTTTTTTAAACTTTAAAATACATAACACAAGTATACTGGTGTATCGCAGGGTTTTTATAGTTAACTAAAACTAACAAAAAAAAACGATAACTAAAATTAGTTAGTTAGTTTTAGTTAACTATAAAAACCCTGCAATAGGCAGTCTCATTTGAAGAGGACAGAGGGCCGCCAGCACTGATTCGTGGGCCGGTTTTGTGCGGATTATTATTATTTTTTTAATTAAAACACGACATTAACGGCCCCCGGGGGGGTCGGCCCACCGGGAAAATGCCCTGTATGCCAGACTGTCAGTCCACCCCTGGTTCATTCCACAGTGTGGGTGGCACAACAGAGAACCATTTATCTCTCTGAGATTTCAGTTTGGATTTAAGGATCTTGTGGAGTTGTTGATCAGTCGACCTCAGTGTAGGCAGGAGAGAATCAGGGAGATATGATGGTGTTTCTGTGTGTCTGTGGAGAGGAGAGCGGCTGCATGTTGGTCCAGCTGTAATCCAACCAGACAGCCTTGGGGAACCACAGTAAAGAGTCGGGTTGAAATAAAAGCATGGATAAGGCGTTCAAAATCGTGAAAGGAAACAGCAGGCTTAACTTTTGCCAACAGCCTCAAGAGTTTATCTACGATACAAACAGTCAGATGGAAGTTAGCTGACAGGGAGTAAGACAGGTCAAACAGTCAGATGGAAGTCAGCTGACAGGGAGTAAGACAGGTCAAACTAACTGACTGACTGACTAGAACACACTAAGTTAGTAATCAAACACACAAGTAAAATAACTACAACAAATTAAACTCACCACTTTACTCTCATATATTTGAGACTGAATACGTTTGGTTAACAGCTGAGTAGAAAAGTGGTGAAGATATTTTTGTCAGTATTGATCAGACTGACATTGAAACTAAATGATAAGGTACAGTGTACTGTACTGTATCATTTAGTTTCATATGTCAGTAACTACGGTTGAAAGTTCATGAAGGTTATAATGGAGAGGCGCAAAATCCTATTTCCCATAAGAAAACAATTCCGGGAGGATAACTAAAAAGCAGTCATTTCAGTCGATAAGCTCTATGTTGATGGTCAGCTGTACAGGGACAGTAACACGCGCACACACATCTCCAAAGACCCCTCACGTTCATGAACAATGTAGAATACAGTACATACCTGGGCATTAGGAACGATGTAGGTTACAGTACATACCTGGGCATTATGAACGATGTAGAATAGAGTACATACCTGGGCATTAGGAACGATGTAGGCTACAGTACATAGTGGGCATTATGAACGATGTAGGTTACAGTACATACCTGGGCATTAGGAACGATGTAGGTTACAGCACATACCTGGGCATTAGGAACGATGTAGAATAGAGTAAATACCTGGGCATTAGGAACAATGTAGGTTACAGTACATACCTTTGTACTTTATTTGTACTTTAATTATATAGCACTTTTTGAAACAAAGTTACAAAGTGCTTTACAGTGCAGAATAAAATACAATGCAAAAAATAAAAACAATAACAAGAACAAAAGTACAAAAATTAGTAAAACAGATAATGCATCATTTTTTTTAAATTGATGCATACCTGGGCATTATGAACGATGTAGAATAGTGTAAATACCTGGGCATTAGGAACGATGTAGGTTACAGTACATACCTGGGCATTAGGAACGATGTAGAATACAGTACATACCTGGGCATTAGGAACGATGTAGGTTACAGTACATACCTGGGCATTAGGAACGATGTAGAATAGAGTACATACCTGGGCATT
>CM076979.1:3984039-4026539 GCA_039105355.1 Benthosema pterotum
GCTGTGCTGTTTACCTGTTTGTTCTCCTTGGTGTCATGCTAAAGAGTTTCTGGTGGATCCTTACATTTACATCCATGAGGTGTACATAAACATTCTGTTTTCACATATAAAGTACTCACACATGTTTCTACTTGTGTTAGAGACACTTATTGTACATAAACATTCTGTTTTCACATATAAAGTATTCACACATGTTTATACTTGTGTTAGAGACACTTATTGTACATAAACATTCTGTTTTCACATATAAAGTATTCACACATGTTTATACTTGTGTTAGAGACACTTATTGTACATAAACATTCTGTTTTCACATATAAAGTATTCACACATGTTTATACTTGTGTTAGAGACACTTATTGTACATAAACATTCTGTTTTCACATATAAAGTATTCACACATGTTTATACTTGTGTTAGAGACACTTATTGTACATAAACATTCTGTTTTCACATATAAAGTATTCACACATGTTTCTACTTATAGTACATGGGCCAACACCCCAGATAGGACATATCGGTATCACCTGAGGCGGCAAATTCTAGTTGTGATTTTTTTGTTCCTATACATCCCTAGATTAGGTTTTGATATGATAGACATTTCTGACTGGTAGCTTTATAGTAGTTATCACCTCAAACCCCCCCTTTGGGTATATGGCTCTGGCAAAATTGTATAAAGGCATATATTAATTCACTAAAATTACATAAATCAACTTCGTAGTCTAAAATTTGTCATGGAGTATCCTGACACATAGGGGTAACTGGTAGAATAGGATTTTGGTGATTACTACCACTGTATTGTTAAATATGACCTGCTTCATCCCAGGAAACACAAAAAAATATACTGTCCGCCTAAAAAATAACAACAAAGATGGTTATTTATCAACACATTATGGTGACTACCACATCCTCACTTGTATATAAAAAACATCCCCTGCCCCTAAGCTTCAATTTGACTCCAAGATTACCTTTCTATCTTGAAAATGATGCTTTCTGTAGCCAGAATTCTGCACTATACCTCAAATCTGTGAAATAGTATATTCAGTCAATATCAGCTATACATATGGAATAAACAAATCAATGACTGGGTATGGGGATACACATTGTGGAATATTTCTTACTTGAATGAGCCATGATAAAAAGTTGTCAGAATGTCCCAACTATCATTTTTATGAAAATAAGTGTTGCAATTATATAATTAAATGCAATAAATTGGGTGTCTGTATAATTTTGAGGGTCATGGATCTCAGTGCAACTATTCCTAAAATTAATGACATGTGCCCGTAGCATGCTGGTATTTTCTCAAGTGCCAATAACAAATTGCATATATTGTTAAGTATACTGTTAAGTAAATTTACAAATAACTGCTGACTGTGTGCCATGGGTTCAACCCCAGAGCCCTTTGGTGCCCCCCCCTTATCAAACAATAAAGGCAAAATCCCTACAAAAACACCTTTAAAAAAAGTTAGTCCACACTTTTGAAACCCATATCTTATAACCTAGCGTTAGTTATCTAATGCAGGGATATCAAACTCAAATAAACAGTGGGGCAGAATAGAAGAATTGGTACAAGTCAAGGGGCGGGGTTTCAACGCACGGGCAAATGATTACGAGGATGACCCAGGAAAACACATAAGAATCCTTAAAAAATGTTCTGTTTCCTATTCTATGATCCTCACCAGGCACTGCTTTCATAGTAAAATGAGAAAGGAAATCAATTGTTGCAAAAGTAAAACATTTTGCTGCATTATTTTTTAATCATGATTTGTGCAATTTGGCAGTTCTAATAGTAATTAAATATCATCCTGTGGGCTGAAGATAATTCTTTCAAGGGCCTGAGTTGGCCCCCAGACCAAAAACCTCTCAGACCAAAACCTGTTTTTGGTCGGAGAGGCTTTTTTCCCATAAAGAATATATTTTGTCCACAATTCCATGCTGTATAGATGTTGGTAGTGCTACTACCATAGGAAAGATAACAGATGTCTTTGCTTTCATTTTACACTCAAGAGTTACTGGTAAATATCTATCCAACATCAACTCGGCATTATTTTTGCTTGGGAGACCAACTGGAACCCACTCAAGGACCACTGAAGGTCTCCGGTCCACTGGTTGAAACCCATGCTTTATAGGACATTATACAGTATAACTAGAATGAATGCAATTTTGAAATTGCAAAGTGGGGTTGCTCCAATGATATTATAATTTTCTAGGTTCATTCATTGAACCCTGTGGAGTAGAGCAACATACACATTCTCAGCCGATACATACAGTACCCCCTATTAACCAATTTTGAAACATGTTTTAGTTACGTCATCTAGAACAGTGGTTTCTCCTAGGCTGGAAGTTTACATAATAATTAGAAAAACGTTTACAGCCATCACATTAACAGTAGTGGGGTTCCCCTAGAAAAAAAGTTTAGAGCCATCACAATAACAGTAGGGGTTCCCCTAGAAAAAAAGTTTAGAGCCATCACAATAACAGTAGTGGGGTTCCCCTAGAAAAAAAGTTTAGAGCCATCACAATAACAGTAGTGGGGTTCCCCTTAGCAACTCCACTAATAACATTGCAATAAAACAAAAAACATCCTCACTATCGTATAGGCCAGTTCAAAACACACACATTCCATTACAGTATTCTGCCCTGTACACACTCACAGGCAAACATCAGAAATATGTAAGCAACAGTGTACAGTGACCACGAGCTTGCACGATGCAGAAAAATGCAGTCAGTCATTGTGTTTGTACAACTCGAGTCTTTGTCTTCTCGTCCATGCTCTCCAGTGACAAGGAGATCAACCAGTGAGGTTGGTAGAACTGTACTGCAGGACCACACTATATTCATATCCCTATTGCTTTTCACTTATCCTGCCCTTCATCACAGGTTTCATCACATTACTCAGCTTGTTCGCAACAAGCTGATGCTCTATAGTCTTTCCAAGCTATGTGAACCATATGGCCTATCTCCTGTTGCTGTATTGTGAGGCAACTTTATGTACCACACACTCCTGGACATGACTAGTATGTCATTGCGGCCCTAGTCGAACCTTTTTGAGATCAAACCCCGACCTTCCAGTTTCAGGACAGACACCAACTGAGCTGTTGAGAATGCACGGCCCCTTACGGGTGTCTCAATTCTGAGAGTGTACAAAATGAAACCAAATGGAAGCATTGCTCCTTGAAATGAAAACATTTTAGAACCTCTATGCTACACTATCTGAAGCAGCTACCTAATTAGTATAAGTGGAACAGTTCATCTTTCTAAGAATATAGGGTGAACTGTCCTTGAGCAAGACACTGACTGAACCCCTAATTGTCCCTGATGTGCAGGTTGGTGCCTTGCATTTTTTCCATCTCTGATCAGTGTGAATCTGTTAGTGGGTGAATGCATTGCACAATCTATGTGCAATGCATATAAGTGTCTTGGATGAAGTCACTATATACGGTAAATGCACCAGTTATCTGCTGTATGAGTCGAAGTTAAGTTTTCAGTGGACAAACCCTCCATGTTCAATTCCAGTCACTTGGTTGTCCATACACCTGGCCAGCTCATTGGTGATTTGAGCTCCTGCATCTTTCTTGAGTACATCCAACTATGTAGGACATAATTTGTTTGGAGCCTATGGTTGGTCCCCACAGGGGTTTGGACTGTGTCCTGTTTTATTCCAATGGCTGCTATTTTCTGTCTCACAATTGGTATTCCCTCGCCCATGGTCTTGTTGGTCTACAGACTTCTTCGGGGTTGCCTTCATTGTCCAACATTCATTGCCATAAAAGACTATCATTGTACGGAGGAAGCTGAGTTTGATTTGACAGGGAGGTTAGGGTTCTATACACTGGCCATGCCATTCAGGGTCTTCAATGCGAGTGCCTTCCTCACTTTCTTAGCCCTTTCTTAGCACAGTGCCTCCTATTGCTGTCAGGTGGATATTCCAGTGACAAGAAAAACACTTTTAAATCATGATAGCAGTGTCCCATTCAGTTTAAATTCCTTCCTGAAATAACTGCTCCACCACCAAATAATACCAGCTACTTCAGGAATTATAGACCACACCCACTTAACCAACCATTTTTTTTGGACACAGGTTTGTTTAATCTATAATAAGGAATGTCCAAAAAGAGATCTGAATGTGCTATTGAGTGTAAGAGTTCTCTTTGGAATTAATGAAAAAACGCCTATAGAGAAAAATAACAAAATGCCCCAAAAATATAAAAAGCTACTCCTATGGAAGGTCTATCATATTTTAATTTACTTATATTGACCCTATAAACATTTTAGAGTAGGTAAGGTTTTGCCGCCCCAAGTGATACCGACATCCTGTCTGGCCTATGAACTATTATGTTAGAGGCACTTATTGCGGCTGAAATGAGGATGATTTCATCAGCACACGCTGCTCCTTAGTGTTATTATGAATCCCGCCGCAGTTCCCGGACCCCCGGGCCGACTGTGGTTGGTCAGTAGTTGCTTAACTGCGGTGGGATTCATAGTGACACCACGCCAGAGCCGTCCAGTGGTGTCAGAGTGGTGTTAACTGCGGTGGGATTCATAGTGACGCCACACCAGAGGCAAAGCCGTCTAGTGGTGTCAGAGTGGTGTTAACTGCGGTGGGATTCATAGTGACACCACGCCAGAGCCAGAGCCGTCTAGTGGTGTCAGAGTGGTGTTAACTGCGGTGGGATTCATAGTGACACCACGCCAGAGCCAGAGCCGTCTAGTGGTGTCAGAGTGGTGTTAACTGCGGTGGGATTCATAGTGACGCCACACCAGAGCCGTCTAGTGGTGTCAGAGTGATGTTAACTGCGGTGGGATTCATAGTGACACCACGCCAGAGGAGTTACATCATACATCTTACATGATACATCTGACTAAATCAACTTCTCATCTGGTTAACAAACTTAGCTGGGGGACCACTTGGCAGCCTCTCAAGGATCACTGGTGGTCCCCGACCACTGGTTGAAAACCACTGATCTACAGAGGGTTAGAGCCATATAGTATAGACAGAGTTACGTCAACTCCTTTCACTTCATGGGGCCAGTCCAATGGCGGCTCTTGTACATAGACTTCTATGGAGAATGGGACAACAAAGAGGGACAAGTCCTGGACCCTAACCCCTTTATTACGTACTATAGATACACAACATAAACACTAGGCTACAGACTATAATTAGTCATGAATCTATAATAGGCTACTTTAAAACAGTTGCCCTCCACCCTCATTGAAAACAATGCATTTCCAACTTCATTTTGTCCCCATATTGCCTGCATGAATAGCTAGCGCTCGAGCGCTCAGTTTTTGACCCCTCAATGCCGCAACTCTTCTACTAGATGGCTCTGTGGTAGCAGTAATCAATAAAAGAGGTAACGTTTCCCTCTACTGGTCACAATGAGTACTGCACCTAATGTCCTCAGCATATACATAGCATAGCATACATTAAAACAGTATTTATTCAGAATTTGAGCCACGGACCGGACCGCCATTTGACGACATTTTAGCCCCACAGACCCCAAAACAAAGATTAATTTTGCTTTTGTCCACAACTCCAGGCTGGATTTGGGAAACCAAACAGTCCAACATACAGATCAAAATGACCATTAATCTTCTACATTCTCTAGTTGTGTAGACTTGGGATAATTCACATGATGAATATTTTAACCACGGAGGACGACCATTTGATGACATTTTAGCCCCACAGACCCCCCCAAAAACCCTAAAGATTTATTTTAACTATTTTAACTCTTGAGAGTGCAAGTAAGCATGAAACCAAACAGATCTGCAATTAAGAAGGGTCCATTTGGTTTCATGTTTACACTGTTAAGAATAGTTATGTAGCAGGTGGCTATCTGTCTAACCAAACATTCCATTGTTTAGCCTGGAGACCACCTCTCATGGACCACTGGTGGTCCCCGGACCACTGCCTTATACCGTTACATTAGGACTTGTCCTTATTTGTTTTTGTCAAGCTCAATAGAAGTCTATTAGCTCTGGTCAACCACTGGACTGACCCCATGAAGTGAACAGAGGTTGTAGTGGTCCAGTGGTCCGGGGACCACCAGTGGTCCTTGAGAGGGTTCCAGGTGGTCCAGGCTAAATGATGGAAAGCTGGTTAACCGGATGTAACTCATTGTTTGTGTATTTTGTTTTTTTTTTTACACTAGATTCTAGTTCTTAACGCTAGATCCTAGTTTCTGACACGAGAATCTATTTTTTCCTGTGTCAGGAACACAGATTTCATGCCAAGGACCACCAGAATCATCTATATTTGGCTGCGGAGGACTCCCATCTGAAAACATGTTCTATAGGGATCCCTCAGAAGCAAAGATTTGAGTTAGAAATGTTTGCTTCTGAAATAGACTCAAACATTGGTGCCACATTTTTCAAAAATATTAGACCTACAAGCTCACAGCGCGCCACTACCGTGGCACACTGTGAGGTTGTGGGTCTGATATTTTTCAATTTCTAAAGTAACACCAAATACGTACAGTACAGAAGGTTAAATGAAAACTATTTATTTGAACACAGCGGGTGGCAAAATGGAATAAACAAGGTCCCCACAGGCATATAAAACCAGTGAAAAAGGTTTAAAGGAAAGTTAAAGGAAATTAGTTCACCCAAAAACAATGAGTTGTTTGTTTTCACTCGATTACACAAACCGTCTGTCTAACGTTGTCTAATCAGTATATGTTATGTTATCTTATGTTATCTAATGTTATCTTATGTTATTGATAAATACTTGAAGGCCTAGATTTTCGTCACCACTAAACCCCTTATCACTTAAGTTCGTTGCCCTTTTAAACTATTAAAAAAACATTTTAATAAGTTCAAATAGCCAGTCTACAAGTTCACAGCCTGTCAATAGATTGGCACATTGAACTATTCCCATTTTTTTTAAATAGTTTAAAAATGTAACGAAAGTGGAGTGCCGTGTGTTTGTTTGCAGCATTCACAGGTGTACAGTTTTTCACTAAGGAGAATTCCTCCCAAAGGGCTTTCCAGACGGCAACGATAAACGCCTGCATAAACGCGGTGATTCTCGATTCTCTCTGCAGTGGCGAAATAAAGAAAATCGCCAGGCGTTTTAAAAAAGCTCACTGGATTGAGCTTTCAAAAACGTCGCGCGAAACGTGTGCACGAAATGAGCACGCACGCACGCAACATCAAAAAGGTTGAAAACCACTGCTTCATAGAAAAACTTTGGAGTTGCCCTCCCAGCCATTCTTCCAGCCCACCCTAGTAGGGCTAGCTAAATCCAGCTCTGAGGCTACACTGTATTTAACTAAAAACAAACATGGGGCGACCGTTCTGCAGGAAATCAGGACTGAACCTTCCTGTTAGCGTCTGGGTGCAGCTTTACACCACGGACCAGAGCTGTAGGGTGGCTGGTGTCTAGCCCCCCGATCACCCTAAAAGCCATCTTCCAACAAGCTGTAGTTCGATAGGCTCAATGTATTGTCGCTGATCCCTTACATGTTCTCTGAGTATGTGTTGATGCGAACGGGCAGGAGATACAGAGCTCCACCGTTGATAAAATATAACCGGTTTAGACGTTCATTTATACCTCTCGATTAAGCTCTTAAATGGGGAGAGCATTTAGCACTTACAGGCGTAGGATACACACTAGGGTGTAAATGTGTTAAGTGTAATTGTATTGTCCTGTGTCTACTGTTATCTGTCTGTATTAAACTCTATGCAGCTCTGCTCTCTGACTCCAAGACAAATTTCTCCCACGGGAGACTAATAAAGCTAACCTTGAACCTTGAATAGGGTTTACTATTTGATATAATATTAAATGCGTATTTTTTTTCTTTCTTTTTTTAATATTTTATCCCACGATTTTGTAACCCATTTCTTCACCCAGTGCCAATTCCTAATGTGATCCTGGGCTCTACACACCCTCCACCAACCTGGGGAGGCAGCAGACTGGGCTCATGCTTCCTTCAATGCATGAGGAGTCCAAGCTGCCTTCTTTTCACCCGACAGGGGGGAGTTTCCCTGGTTGGACGTAGCACGTGAAAGGCCCTTTCGTCAACCCCGCCTCGGTATGGGCACTGACGACGCGGAGGAGCAGACACGCCGCCAGCACCCACAGCAGCGCCCCTAGCGGGAATCGAACCTAGGATCTTCTAGCTGTGAGGCGACAGCACTAAACACTGTGCCACTGTGCCCCATTTATAAGTCATTATTTTTGAGTGAATGTTTGAATTTGAACAAACAAAATAAATAACAAAACTATAACTGCAACAGCAGTAGAAACTAATATAATACAACAATACAACACCAGCAGCTAAGTTCAAGTAATGTCACACTGTGTGTGTGTGTGTGTGTGTGTGTGTGTGTGTGTGTGTGTGTGTGTGTGTGTGTGTGTGTGTGTGTGTGTGTGTGTGTGTGTGTGTGTGTGTGTGTGTGTGTGTGTGTAGAAGCACGGAATGGCGTGGGGTTCGGACGTTATACAGACTACAGAAAAGATTAACTCTTTGTTGTAAATTTACATATGGTTTGCTAGATAAACATCTCTGCAAGCGACCTATTTCTGTGTTGGTGTCAATAGTTTATACAGAAAGTAATTCATTGCGTGCCGCTACATGTTGGAAACATATCAATTTTATCACCAAAGGAGGATCATTATGACCCCGAAATTATTTGGTAACTGTGGTAAAAATGCCTGATCGTTAGAAAATGGACTTATGCTAATTAGCCGGGCCGAGTCGGGCTTACTTGTTTAGGGCCGGGCCAACTTTTCCAGGCCTGTTGATATCATTATGAACACCATTCATAATCTATATATCTTGTAACACAAGCACAATTGCGGCATTAAACTCTTTCAACTTGATTGTCAGGACACAGATAATGCCTAGCCCAGTTACCCACCTTAAGCATCAGAGCCACTAGCAAAGCTGCAGTCTAGCCGTTTGTCATGCACACGGTTTCCAGGAATGCACTTTCCACTGGAACTCTCCCGGCAGACATCAGGGTGGCAGGTTAGGGTTAGGGCAGGCCCACAGAACTCCTCATCTGACTGTTTGGCACAGTCTGGGTGTCTGTCAGAGCACAGAGGCCGCTCCAAACACAGACCACTGCAGGTTTAAAGAAACATGTTGAACATGTTCAACATTTTCAAATAATAATATGCATATACATTTTCCTGAAATTGTAAACTGTCCATTTTCACATTAAGGACACCCAAATTCATGTATTGGCCATGGGCTTCTATTTGAAAAGTGTTTTGTGACAGGGAGAGGCACATAAAGGGTCTTGAATGATTGTTATTTTAATCAGAATAATCACAGCTTCAAATTAATTGAATTAATTGATTGATCCCCATTCGAAATGTGTCCCTAATATGCCATGTATTCCTGTACGGTACATTTAAAAAAGAATAATAACCTGGAGGAGGTGGGGCTGTTTATTTATTTATTAATATTTATCAAGTCCCCAATGCTTGTAGGTCCTCCAGCTCTACTCTATGGCTTTGGATACAGGGAGACACACAGCTAGGCTATATGTCTCTCCATAAAACTGCTCTACCCATTTTATTCAATGAGAGAATGCTCAGTGGATTTGCACATGAGTTAATTGCAATTAAAAATCAGTAATCAACAAAATGAATTACCACCACTAACCTGTTATTTCAAACTGGCCTTAGTATATACAATAAAAGGCAATAGAGCAAAGCCTACCACTGGACATGTATTCTTGATAAGCACATGACACTACTACTAATCTACATTATGGACACCAAGTATTAGTATAAACTCTTCAAAAACCCTAACCCACTACACTAGTTCTGAGAGATGCTGGTCCAAGGTGAAAACATGGAACCCTCCCAATCACCTGGACACTCAGAGGGCACAGCCATCACCTCAGTGGAGGCTGTTGAAACACACATTTGGTGGAGTAATAAACCAGTATTTCATAATTCACTTAATCCCTTAAATAAACTCTGAGACGCTGCTTTAAGAAGCTTTGTGGTCTGCACTCATCACATCACTTAACTATAGTCGGTGAATAGCAAGGGTTATGTTGTTACAGTACAGTGCCAGCTGGGCAGACACAGTAGAATAGGAGTATAGTCAGAGTGTGTGTGTGTGTGTGTGTGTGCTCGCACGTGCCTGTATTGTGTTCCACTCACAGTGCACAGGTCCTGGTTTGCCACATCAGGGCAGGAGGGCTTTATCTTCCAGGAGTTTCCAAACAGCTCTGGCATCAACTCCATGTTTCCCTGCAGCATGGTGAAGTCACTGTCTGCGTCTGTTACTGCACAAACTCCCCACAGACCTTTTAGGCACATGTACACAGACACCACTGGCATGTATTAGTACAGACATGTAGCATATAAATGTTGCCCCCCCCCCCCATCGTTCCTGATGCATCTTAAAGTAGAATTGGAAAATCCTGCAGAATTGTGATTGCCTCAGGCTAAATGTAATCAAGGCCGAGGTCATGACACATAACATCCCCAAGAACAACTGCACCTAACAATAAGAGTTACTGTGCTAAAGAAAGTCAATGACTTTACATAGCAGGGCACAGGCGGCAGCACTGCAGAGAGCTTCTTCGAGAGGAAATCACTTGCCCAGAGAACCATTAATAGTATATGCATTGTGTAGTACTACTAACTTTTTATTGCATATGAACAGAGTAAGGCAGACATTACTGTGAGTAACCACTAGAGGGAGGTGTTGGCCTAAAAGTGACAATGTCATTAACAGTTTGCAGAAAGAGACAATGTAACATTGCAGGCATTAAGCAGATGCTCTTAATCCAGAGCAAATTACAATTAGGAATTATTTCATCCAGAAGGATGGTTGTTGTCACACCTCCAACTGTGCCATGGTGGACTGTGCATGGCAGGGGCGTCCTCTACCCTGAGCCAAGTCTAAACCTGACCGCATACCAAAAGAGTGCAGTTCAATACAAGCTCTATAACCAAAAGGATTCTTAGAATTCAGCTAAGAGGATGAACCCCAGAAAAGCATTTAAACACTTGGCGTTTGATGGTCCATTTGCAGAACATTAATACAAATGGAAAACTGACGTAAAGTTTTCAAAGAAACTAAGTAAAGTCATTCTCTGGAGAAAGTACAGTACTATAAAACAAGGGAATTTCAAACTTAAAATTCAGTCCAGTATTCAGACTGGCCTTTGAGCCAAAAATGTAGTCAGAATTAATAACCAAGGTGAAAATCTCCATTTTTCCACACATTGCATTTTGCAGACCTTAGGCCTCCTTTGAACCCAAATGTAACTGGTGAAACCAATACATTCACGCTGGGAGCTACTTCTGTGTACATCATTCATTGTTTTAAGAATTTGAAGGTTTTCAGAAAACCATAGGCTAGGTTTTCAAAGTTCTAAATGTGCTATGTATTAAAATACAATAAAAATGTTGCAAGTAGCACTGTATTCCTCAACCTTGTAATGAACCCATAAAATATTGCGAAGGACACCCAGGTATAGATGCAATAATTTATTCACAAAATTGAGGAAAATATTTACAGATATGGCATAATGAATAAAAAAATAAAATAAAAACTGAAATACATGAATAATCACTGTGAAATCTGAACAGGATAAGATATTACAGACAAACAGATATTAAAGATTTTGGTGTCTTCCATCATGTATCATGGGATGTCCAGCTCAATGGCGTGTCACCACGCCCTCATTCCAGGTAGCCAATCGTCTGTACACATAGTCTTGTTGCAATATGTAGATGTTATTATACAACAGTATATATCATCCTTATATATTAGTATATTATTGACATCAATATTATCATTATTATTACCCTTAGTGAATTACTAACATCTATATTATTACCCATATATTACTATTATTATATTACCATTATATTATATTACAATATATTACTATATTATATTATATTGTATTATTATTACCCTCATTCACAACCTTATTATTTATCTATTTTTTGTATTACCGGTAATACATTTCTAATTAGGTTATTTTTTATTTCATTATTTTATTGACTTTATTTGTTTTACTGTAATATGTTTATTGATATTGTTAAGTAATTTGTTTATTGATATTGTTAATATTGTTGATATTTGTTCATGTTATTTTCCTACATTTGTTTATTTATTATTATTTTTTTGTTGTTGTTTCCTACATTTTTTATTTAAGTGAACCAACCAAAGTTTTGATTGATCACATCTACATATCACCACTACCAGTCTGGAGCCACACAGGAGACAAGCAATGTCCTAGAGAAAAGAAAAGAAATGATTAATACATTTTATGAACAATGATAATAAAACAAGATTATGTTTCTAAAAGAAAATATATTCTATAGTCAACCATAACTGATTACGCAGCATGATAAAAGAAAAGCACACGCAGAAAGATTGATTGAGGCCTGTCACAATTATTGCATGATTGCCAAGTATCATCTGGCATGTTGAAAATGTTCATAATTTTAAAGAAAAGTAGAAGCAGCCTATCTCAATCTCAAAACTACAGTTCTGACAGTATATAGGTGTCTACCGAGCAGCCCACGTTGTCCGCTGCCCATCACCGCCCACGGAGGTCGTCATCCTCGCCGGCCACCAGTCAGTCATCATCGGTCACCCTAGTCGACGCCGGCCCTCTGTAGTCGATCGCAGTCGTCAGGAAACACCCGGGGAAAAGCTTCCATGGCTGCCTCAATCTCCCTCTTAACATGGACAATACAGACAATAAATTAGCTTGGGTGTGGCCTGTGTGCGTGCCCTGCCACAACATACAGTACACATGCACTTACAGTAATGTTTAATTATAGAGAGCGACTGATTGTTGGCAACAGGCAAATAATTGGCTTTTTAACAAAAAGTGCCTGTTTAAATCCATTTTTGAGTGACACTAACTGTCCTATTAGGAAAAAAAAAAAACTATTAAGGACAAGCTAAGCAGTACCTAGTAGTGTGTCGTTTCTAACCGGGCTGGCCCAGGTCCTTCGACATGTACGGACCTCCATCCTAAAAACAAAGACAGAAGACAAAAAAAAGACCCTAAAAATATCTATAGTCAAATGTAACTGATGACATGACATGATATATATATATATATATATATATATAAAAAAACATCCAGAAACATTTAGGCCCGTCACAATTACTACATATTAGACAAGTATTTGAGAGAATACTTTTTTTTTTTTTTGGGGGGGGGGGGGGGTAATGTAATAATAGTCTCCATGAATACATTTAGTTCTTATTGAATTATGCCATAGCTTACAAAGCCTAAAAAAGACAAAATTGTCTTCATAATATTAGTACGACATAATATTTCCAATATAAAAATGAATCGGCAAGCAACAAAATTCCAGATTCCAGATGCGTCTACCGAGCCTTTAGCGCCGTCCGGCCTTCCATCGACGCAGAAGTCCTCAGAAGAAACCCCGGGCGAAGCTGGCGTCTGCTTCAATGGTCATCCTAACAAAGACACTAAATTAGTTTTTCTGTTTTCATCAATATGCGCGCCGTGTAACACCATACATATGCACAGTAATGATAAATGGGGAGCAATTGGTTATCGGTAACAGATGGATGATTGGCTTTTTCTTTATACTACAACGTTCATAAAATAATGATACACAATGGCAATATATTGATACACAATATATTGTGTGTGCGTGTGTGTGTGGTATTACCTTGCCAGTTTCTCCATTGTCTTGAAAAGGAGCTCTTCACCATAAAGATGATGTTGTTCCTAAAAGATAGAGATATACAGCATGATATATTAAAAAAAAAAAAACAACAACCAGAAAGATTCATTTAGGCCCGTCACAATTATTGCATGATTGCCAAGTATCATATGGCATGTTGAAAATGTTCATAATTTTAAAGAAAAGTAGAAGCAGCCTATCTCAATCTCAAAACTACAGTTCTGACAGTATATAGGTGTCTACCGAGCAGTCCACGTTGTCCGCTGCCCATCACCGCCCACGGAGGTCGTCATCCTCGCCGGCCACCAGTCAGAGTCGTCATCAGCCACCTAGTTGACGCCGGCCCTCTGTAGTCGATCGCAGTCGTCAGGAAACACCCAGGGCAAAGCTTCCATGGCTGCCTCAATCTCCCTCTTAACATGAACAATACAGACAATAAATTATCTTGGGTGTGGCCTGTGTGCGTGCCCTGCCACAACATACAGTACACATGCACTTACAGTAATGTTTAATTATAGAGAGCGACTGATTGTTGGCAACAGTCGGATAATTGGCTTTTTAATAAAAATGGCTGTTTAAATCCATTTTTGAGTGACAATAACTGTCCTATTAGAAAAAGAAATCTATCAAGGACAAGCTAAGCAGTACCTAGTAGTGTGTGGTTTCTAACCGGGCTGGCCCAGGTCCTTCGACATGTACGGACCTCCATCCTAAAAACAAAGACAGAAGACAAAAAAAGACCCTAAAAAATATCTATAGTCAAATGTAACTGATGACACATGATATATATATATATAATATAAAAAAAAAAACACATCCAGAAACATTTAGGCTTGTCACAATTACTACATATTAGACAAGTATTTGAGAGAATACTTTTTTTTTGGGGGGGGGGGGGTAATGTAATAATAGTCTCCATGAATACATTTAGTGCTTATTGAATTATGCCATAGCTTACAAAGCCTAAAAAAGACAAAATTGTCTTCATAATATCAGTACGACATAATATTTCCAATATAAAAATGAATCGGTGAGCAACAAAATGCAATTCTGACAGGCCTAAACCAGTTCCAGATGAGTCTACCGAGCCTTTAGCGCCGTCCGGCCTTCCATCGACCCAGAAGTCCTCAGAAGAAACCCCGGGGCGAAGCTTTCGTCTGCTTCAATGGTCATCCTAACAAAGACACTAAATTAGCTTTTCTGTTTTCATCAATATGTGCGCCGTGTAACACCATACATATACACAGTAATGATAAATAGGAAGCAATTGGTTGTCGGTAACAGATGGATAATTGGCTTTTTCTTTATACTACAAAATTCATAAAATAATATGAGCATTGTGTTTGCGTGTGTGTGGTATTACCTTAGTTTGGCCAGTTTCTCCATTGTCTTGAAAAGGAGCTCTTCACCATCAAGATGTTGTTCCTAAAAGATAGATATACAGCATGATATATATATTAAAAATAATAAAAAAAGCAACCAGAAAGATTTATTTAGGCCCGTCACAATTATTGCATAATTGCCAAGTATCATATGGCATGTTGAAAATGTTGATATATCTTTAAATTCAAAATGTCACAAAAGTCCAATTTTGACAGGCCTAAACGGGTTTCAGGTGTCTACCGAGCTCTCCACGTCGTCCACAGTTGTCGGCCGAAGTATCCACCGCCTGCGTCGCCCGTGCATCATCGTCCGCCGCCACTCATCATCGTCCGCCGCCACTCATCATCGTCCGCCGCCACTCGTCGTACGTGGTTTCTCACCAGGCCAGGTCCCAAGTCGCCCTCCATCCTAAGACAGACAGAAGACAAAGAAAAGGTCACTCTCGTTGTCGCCTGCCCTGCCACAACACACAGTACCTTGTCGCCCTCGTCGCCGTCTCGTCGTCGGCCGCCCTCGACGTTGGTGAAGGTTGACGTCTGTCTCAATCTTCATCCTTGCGTCATCTTGCATCCACGTGCACGCCCTGCAACACCATACATATGCAGTAGTGAGTAAGAATAGGGAGTGACCGATTATCAGCAACAGGCGGATAATTGGCTTTTTTTAACCCAAAAGTGCCCATTTGAATCAAAATGACAATTTAATCATGAATTGCAGTCTATTTCAGTGACAAATGTTTTTTTTTAAAAAGAACTAAGCAGAACAAGCCTAAGTACCTGGTACTGTGAGGTTTCTTACCGGGCCGGCCCATGTCCCAGTCTACCGACATCATCCATCCTAAACAAAGAGAAAGAAAAAGGCTGATTTATAGAGAACCTTTGAAAATGGACACCAACTATAGCATACAGTAATAGAAATATTTATGATTTAAAAAAATGAATTGAAGTTTCTTACTTTGAGGCGTCTGTAGAGGAATCCCCATACTAGATTCATCCATGGACAGCCAGAGACGTGCAGATCTTATCGGTAGGGGCCCCAGCGTCTAGAAGGAATAGGATGGTGGTTATAGTCTATGAATGGCTGTAGAGATTTGCACATCAATCATTTGTTCCTGCTGCCAATAGGAAATCTGTGATATCTGTGGTATTTCACAAATTCATTGGCCATTCGTTTTGCTTAGGGTTAGGGTTCAGCTCCACACCAGTAACGGCTAAAGTAGCAGGGTTAGAAAGCTCAAGAATGGCGTCCCACAGGGGACACTGCTGACACCAATATCGTTCCACATCCTTGGTACATCCACAACCTCCTTACGGCAACAACAAAGTATGGCTATGCAGACGACCCAAGTACTGTACTCCAGCACAGGTCAAACGAGAAGCAGCCACACTGGCCCTCACTTACAAGACATAGCTGAGTGAATCCATCAGAGACACCACAGCTCACAAACAACCAACAACACAATCTGACACCTCAAGACATCCAGGTGAAGGCAAGACAGAGGGACCAGTGGAAGGCAGAAAAAAACATCTAGCTTCAAAATACATTGAAGAATCCACAGATGTTCACACATCAAGGAGTGGAAAACTCTTAATACAGAAGTGGGACATGTGGAACACATGTGCATCCATCACAAATACCAGCCACAAGAGGTACGCCAAAAGCTTGGCGGCAAGAGTCTCCGACAACCGTCAGGCTTATATATCGACCACTGAATCATTCGCAGGTGGCATCATTTTTATTTTATTATTTTTCATCATTTTTGTTATCATTTCAATCATTTGTTTTTATTTCTATCATTTTATTGTTTTTGTATTGCTATAATTTATATTATTATTTATTATTATTATAATTTATAACATCTTTATTTCTATTTTTTCTATTTGTATTATTTATATTATTGATTATTGATTTTATATTATTTATATTATGTCTACTATTATTTCTATTATTAAGGTTTACTTGTTGTTTGTTTTGTGAATGACCAGAGACCAAACCCAGTATATATCAACATCTATTTCCACCAGTCAGGTGGAAATAACAGCTTGCTACAGATATCACACTGCAAGCATTTGGGCGGCTGTGGCTCAGGAGGTAGAGCAGGTCGTCCAATGATCCACGGGTGGTCGGTTTGAATCCCGGCTCCTCCTATCGACAGTCGAAGTGTCCTTGGGCAAGACAATGAACCCCAAATTCCCTCCAATGAGTTGGTCGGTGTGAGCTTGTCACACTGGCATCAACTGCAATCCGTTAAAAATGCAATCCGTTATTAAGCTAATCACCACAGATATCACAATTTGACTTTGGCAGCAGCAAGAAATTAATGCCATGCTTCTCCCTATACAAACACTGTCCACAAAGACATCTTAGCAGGCAGGATGGGGTGGTGGGCCTGGAGGTCATTCAGAACCCTGGAGATCTTCACAAGGCCATCTTCAGGTTGAGTGTTCCAGCAGCATCCATTATCCACAGCTAGAAAAAAAAAAGAAAGATGAGCCATCTGTGCTATGATTGGCAGCAGAGTTGTTGAGCAGCAGCACTGTCGAAAGCGATAACAGAACTAACATTGGCTGCTGTAGTAGAACGGTTACCATTATGATCATATTTCACACAAAGTAAAGAGCAAAGCAGCTTAAAGGGGTATTTCACTTCCAATAAAACTTCGTCATTTTATGGTCTACTTATTTTAAAAATACATGAAAACAGTAAATAAAATACCATGGCCCTCTCACATATTAGAAGGACAATATCAATCACCAGAAAAATTATGTTTTTTTTTTTTTTTTTCAAATAATCTGTCATGGTTAAGATTTTAAGTTTTAAGTTATAATTGGTTTGCATAGGAAGGAGGTGGATACGCTAAAATGAGCATCAAATATCTAAATAATGAACCGAGTAACTTATAAACTGTCTGGTGTGTTCACATGAGACCGAGTAGACCATAAAATGACCAAAAGTTTTTTTTTTTTTTTTAAGTGGAATATCCCTTTAAGAGAAGGTACCACAAGAATAAGTTGCAGTGGAGTTTACTGCTGGAATTTAAACAGCTGTACCCAATGACATAAGCAAAGCTTGTGGTGTTTGTGTTAACATGTGCTGCCTAAAAACAAGTTTGGCATAAGCACCGTCTTAGCTCATGCTAGAAACATGAAAGGTTTAGAAATGATGAATGATAAATTAGCAGTAAAAAATCTTGACACTAGTAGCAGCAAATTTGTGAAAAGCATTAGAATAGGGTTAGTGCCATCATGTTTGCATGCAGCAGTGAGTGAAGAGTTAGCATCATGGTCACATTTCACACAAACCTTCAGAGCAGTAGAAACCTCTTTAGAAAAACCAGCAGTGCATCTTCTCTGGACAAAAGCAGCAGCAGGCTGGGTCATGGACTGCAGTCCAGGTGGTTCAGAATGTACTGCATAAGGAGAACAGGTGAAGTTAGATTGTGCTACAAAACATGAAAGCTTGGTGTTGGTATGTTAGCATAAGCACTGTCTTAGCTTATGCTAATGTTAATAAATGAGCCACATGTCCATGCTAACTACTAGCAGCACAAACACACAAACTTTCAAAGAGCAGAGCAGCTTACCAGAGGACAGAGCCATCTAGTAGAAGAGTTGCGACATTGGGGTGTGTGTGTGTGTGTGTGTGTGTGTGTGTGTGTGTGTGTTTGTGTGTGTGTGTGTGTGTGTGTGTGTGTGTGTGTGTGTGTGTGTGTGTGTGTGTGTGTGTGTGTGTGTGTGTGTTGTGTGTGTGTGTGTGTGTGTGGAGCAGCTAATCATCTGAGCCATTAACACAACTGTATAAACTCACCTGTTTGGTGTAGATGAATATAACTGTTGTTTTCACCACCCTGTTAAACTCTGAGGGCATCCATGTCAACTAAAGTTACATTTTGATCATCTGATGCTTTTTACTTCCAAACTAAAGCAGAACTAGCCTAAACAAACAGTGTGAGCTCAGATGAGAGGGGGCGGCCATGATGGATCAAACCATCTTATAAGCCATAGGAAAACCACGCCCCTGCTGCTCTGTAGACAGCTGATTGGTCCCAATGATGATGACACATTGAGCATGGAATCTGAGTCACGTGATCTGTTAGAGCAGGGGTTTTCAACCTTTTTGACTTCAGGGACCACCATTTATTCAGCATTTGAGCCACGGACCACCATTTGATTACATTTTCACACCAAAGACCTAAAATGAAAGAATTCTTTTGGTTTTGTCCACAATTTCAGGCTGTATTTTGCCAACAAAACAGTGTAACCTTAATTAAGTGGTGCTAATTCCGATGATGAATATTTTAACTCTTGAGAGTGTAAAAATGAAACCAAATGGTTCCATTTGGGTTCATATTTACATTATCAAGAGTTACATCTGGTACCTTCTTGGAAGTCCCTGAAACTAAAATGTTGTCATTACATTGGAAAAAAAAATCCCTTTGTCTCTGAAAGTACATTTTTTTCTGTGGAACTAAAATGTCCCTGGAACTAAAAATGTTGTCCCCAAAATTTAGGGCCCTGTAAAATATTGTAACAAGCTTGTGTCACACCAGTCAGTGGCGTGAAACTAGCTTGTAGATCCCTGTTCTAAATGGGTTAAACAAGTGATTCTAACATTGTTTGTCCGTATTTTCCGGACTATAAGGCGCAACTAAAAAGCTTTAATTTTCTCAAAAATCCACACTGCGCCTTATAACCCAGTGCGCCTTATGGATCGTTCGACTGCAGTAGCTTCTATTCTCTGTTAACTGTATTAGCTTCTATTCTCTGCGCCTTATAATCCGGTGCGCCTTATAGTGCAGAAAACACGTTATATTAATGGTAGGATGAACTGGAAACGCTGGGGTTTTATTATGGATCCCACCCGATTCTCTGGCACAGAGGGTGTCTGAACCAATCAGAGCATGCATCTTTATAGATTTATAGATTATTATGGATCCCACCCGATTCTCTGGCACAGAGGGTGTCTGAACCAATCAGAGCATGCATCCTTTTAGATTTGCATTTGTTTATAATAGTTGTTCAGCTCTGCAATGTGTCTATGTCTTATTTTTTAATTCCCACCACACACACACACACACACACACACACTTACAGGCAGCATCAGCATGGTCCCTGGGGGTCCGGCATACCGTCAGCCTCGGGGAGACCTGCACGACCAGGGGGTCCCTGGAGAGAGAGAGAGAGAGAGAGAGAGAGAGAGAGAGAGAGAGAGAGAGAGAGAGAGATGAGATGAACAAAATATGTTGTTCCATGAACCTCCCAGAAGCAATGATATCACTTAAAAAACAACAGTGAAAAAATACTATATAACTGTCAGTAACCCCTGGGTACATGATGATGATGTCACATGCACACCCTCTATTGACAATTTTATCCTTCACAACTATACAGGAATACTTGGTACAATTGTGATGGGAGATTAATCATCATTACTTTGAATACATTTTGATATTTTCCAAGTTCAAGACAAAAAATAATAACACTTTCACGTTAATTTCTGATGTTTCAACTTCAAATTATCATTTTTTTCAATCAAGTACACTTTGAAATACGTTCATAATGATTGGCGGCATCCTGCTTCCATAATTCTGGGCCCCTGCAAAGCTTTTCCACATGGGAGCCTCTTTCCCAGCGGCGCTGGTGGGGAGGTGATTTTTGAAAAAGAGTAGTTAGAGGGGAATTTCACTCATTTTCAACATTTTTTCAGAGAGCGTACAAATGGAACCAAATGAACCCGTTAGGGTTCATTTGTACACTCTCAGAAAAAAGAAGCATCTAAAAGAAATCCATTAACATGACGAAATACATCTTGATGAGTTTCACCATGTTAATGGCTTTCTTCAGACCTCCATTTCTAGGAAACACAGAATGGGGGGAAACATTTTTATCACGTCCACCCAACACCTCTTTGAGATCAAATATTATTTTATAATAATAATCAATACAAATAAAACCTTATTAATGAAAGGGTTAGTTAGGGTTAGTTAGTGCCCCCCCTCCCTGGCTTTGGACCTAAAATTATCTAACTTTTCCCCACCTAACGACGCCACTGCTTGTTACTTGCGTGAACGGAGCGGGCACAAGTTAAGCGATCAGTCTGCGGTGTCGTCCTTCAGGGTAATCCTATTGGCCGGTTTGTGTGATGATGTAACGGTGACGTAGGTAAAAGACTCTTTATAGCTAAAGCCATGAGTATTAGCTCACTCCGCTCGCGCACGAGTAGGCCATGATGGCCTACTTGTGTGCAACGCGCAAGTCAGCAGCACTATACTGAGTGCTGATCTCGTGTTTTCAGAAAAAATATGATTTCAACGATCAAAGCATTTACAGAAGCACGAAAAGCGCACACAATTCCTTCTTAAAAAAAAACAAAAAACAGCGGCTTAATGAGTAGAAAGAGTAGTAGGTAGAAAGAGAATGTTTCCGGGGGTAACACATTTTCAGGAGCACTGCGCCACGATTGGCTGAAAGATGGCAACATCGGGAGGAAGTTTACACGGTGGAATTGCCGCCTTTTGATGACACACTGCTATAGCCTGACCTCAGTCTGAATTACCGTACTCTCCGGACTATAAGCCGCTACTTTTGTACATGCTTTTGACCCTGCGGCTTATACAACGGTGCGGACAATCTATGGATTTTTACAGGTAACGGCCACCAACGGTGCTCTAACACAGGGGTTTCAACAGGTGGTCCCTGAGAGGGTTCCAGGTGGGCCCCCTAGACTGAATGATGGAAAGTTGGTTAACCAGATGTAACTCTTTGAGAGTGTAAAAATGAATCATCTTTACACTCTCAAGAGTTATGATATTCACCTTCTAAATTAGCACCAGTTAAATAAGAAGTCATAAGTCATGGTCATTTTGATCTCCATGTTTTGCCTGTTGTGTTTGCGAAAATCCACCCTGGAATTGTGAACAAAACCAAAAGAAATCTTTAGTTTTGGGGTCTGTGGGGTGAAGATGTTGAATAAATCGTGGGCCCTAGTATCAATAAGGTTGTATACCGAAGCTCGGGATTCGAACCATTCGCTCGCTAAGGTCGCCACGCGAACGAATATTAATGATCCCGAACCATTCGCATTTATTTATTTATTTATTTATTTAACTTTTCCCCCCATCTAGTAGATCTGCGACATTGAGGGGTCAGAAACTCGCTGTGAAACGCGCTGTTGCTGCAGTTGGAAATGCATTGTTTTCACTGAAGGTGTCCCATTCTCATAGAAGTCTATGTAGGCGATCCGCCATTAGACTGGCTCTAGGAAGTGAACGGAGTTTGCGCAACTCCGTCTGTACTCTATAGAGCTGCACGCTGACTGGTTGGTTTTATGGTTTCACTGACCACCAGAGCAAGCTGGTGGGCAGCAGGCTTAAGCCTATACATACAATAGGCCTAATAGACACGTAGTCGTTCACAGCAAACACATAATTAAACCAGCCTTTTTGTAAGGTTGGTCCTATGGTTCACTGACCACCAGAGCAGGCTGGTGGGCAGCAGGCTTAAGCCTATACATACAATAGCCTAATAGACACGTAGTCGTTCACAGCAAACAAATAATTAAACCAGCCTTTTTGTAAGGTTGGACTTATGGTTCACTGACCACCAGAGCGCTGGTGGGCAGCAGGCTTAAGCCTATACATACAATAGGGCCTAATAGACACGTAGTCGTTCACAGCAAACAAATAATTAAACCAGCAAAGGACGGCATATATTGGCAATCAATACAGCGTGTTTCCGTGGCTGTCGGATCGGTGTCATCAGAAAGGAGAGAAAGGACAGCGGTGTCATGATGAAGTATTCACTAAAGTCAGGCACATCTCAGGGCAGTAGAAAACTTTGCTACCGATGACAACATCCAACGATGTTAATAGCTAGTAGGGGCGCACGCACGGGGGGGGGGGGGGGGGGGGGGGGGTAGCATGCTGCTTTTTTTTAGCGAACGTTCGAAGCTCTCGCCCTATATTCCCAGCGAACGTTCGAAAAGGCCAGAATTAGTCCAACTATACAGCACTAGCCCTAGTATCAAAAAGGTTGAAAACCACTGCTCTAACATGAAGATTATCTTATGGTCTGGTGCGGCTTATAGTCCAGAAATTACGGTATTGTTTCGTTTAATTTCATTATTCGGTCCTTGAATCACAGAGGGAGAAAAATAAGCTAGTATTTTTTGGTGCTGATTCAGGGCAGAGCCAGGCTACGATCAGTGGCGTTTCTGAAAATCTGGGGGCCCCTCTGCAAGGTTTAGGTGAGGGGCCTTTTACAACAGTTACACAAGCACACAGCGTGCGACACTTTGATATGGATGGGCTACTGATTGTGTGTGTGTGTGTGTAGTGTGTGTGTGTTGTGTGTGTGTGTGTGTGTGTGTGTGTGTGTGTGTGTGTGTGTGTGTGTGTGTGTGTGGTGTGTCCACTTTCTAAACCAGTGGTTTCACCTACTTTAATGCAACAAAAACATTTATCACCAGTTAACTACACCTTGCTTTGCTATCACTGCTTCCCCTTTTCCCATGATCAAGTACAACTACAGCAGTACTCCATCAAAATACTTACATTATTGTTATTGAAATTAATTCACATTAAACCACACTAGATCCATTGGTGTTCATATAATCACAACGGGTAAGGTCCTAGTATGTTTAATTATCCAAATGATAATATGCTGCATGTTTGCAGCCAATAACTGCAGCCAACACACCAATACTGTACAAACACAAATGTCCAACAGACCGACCGGTATTGTAGAGTGAGAATTGCAGCCTTTGAGACAATTCCAAACCAAATATTGACTGCCAGCGCACGTGTCTCTAAGCTGCGGGGGTAAAAAGGATGAAAAAACATGGGCCACACCTATACCCAATGAAAATATAAAATATATAAATTATACACTGTATTCACAAATTGGAATTAAAACAATCGCTTGAAAATGAGTGAGGATGGCACATTTGTAATACAACTTTTTGGATCGGAGCAGGCGTCGGAGCCGTTAGGGAGAATACGAGTTGTCATGTAACCATACACAAAATGCAGTTAAGAGCCATCTAGTAGAAGAGTTGCGACATTGAGGAGTCAGAAACTGAGCGCTCAAGCGCTGTTCCTGCAACCTGAATAGAGACTAATAAACACTAGGCCTATATTCATTTATAGTAACCTATATTAGCCCAGATATATTCTTACCTTAATAATGTTCAAAGCATGCTTCCCTTGTCGCATTCTTGCACGCAAACTATATCCAGTTGACGGGCGCGCTGGTTCTATGTTCAGAAGTACCAGACAATCTATCCTCCTGTGTCATTGTGCTTCTCGGATGTCTTTATGATTTTCAGTTTGCAAAATGATCGGTCTGCACTTGCAACGGTGACTGGGAAGTCTGGATAGTCAAAAATAGTTTGAGGGCAGTAGCCACGTCGGTGACACTGGGCATAATGGTACTGGTAGTAAGTAGTGTGGGAGAGCGATGCCGGTGTGTCTCCACGATCACACCCAGCCCCGGGTTCATCCTCCCCGGCGCCCACGCTGACGGGCCCCGGTGCACGTGGACTTGCAGGTGCAGTAGCAGCACCATCGTCGGCCTCCTTCTCCCTGACGTCCGTATCACTGTTAATTGCATTCCTGGTAGAACTGCACGGGCAGCAGTACTAGTAGGTTTAAATATTGCCGTAAGCTTAGGTTGTTTTATCTGATTATTATCATTGCGCGAAACACAGTATTTTCTCTTGCTCATTTGAAATCAAAACATCCGCTCTAGCTCTAAGCCCGGTAGTAAGGTGGTGCTGCAGTATCACGTGACACACATCACGCACCGCATTCTAAAGGGACCGGTTTTCTTAATTCTAATGGAAAATAAAATATTAAATTCTGATTCTATTGCCAGCCACCTTCACATGTAATTTCGTTTCACATTTCAAGGTTTATATTTGCTTTATTTATTATTTAAAATAAAGCATTTACAATTGTGTCAACTAAAGGTGGGAAAAAAGCTTTGGGCGAGTGGGGCTCCCCCTGCTGGGGGCCCCCCCGCATTGCGGGGGTTGCGGACCCCTCCCCGACGCCCCTGGCTACGATTCTGCCTTAGAACGTGCTCAGGCTTTCCTTTTTCAGCACAGATGAGGCAATCCTGGGCTGTCCTAGTTGAAGGGCTTATCACATCAGGGACAGGCTGTCTCTGCCTCATGGCGTCTAATTCGGGGGTTTTCAACAGGTGGTCCGGGGACCACCAGTGGTCCCTGAGAGGGTTCCAGGTGTTCCCCAGGCTGAATGATGGAAAGTTGGCTAACCAGATGTAACTCTTGAGAACGTAAAAATGAAACCAAATGGACCCTTGCGGGTCCATTTGGTTTCATTTTTACACTCTCGGGGACAGGCTGTCTCCGCCCAATGCTGTTCTAACTGAAGGGTTTGTCACATCGGGGACAGGCTGTCTCTGTTCTAACTGAAGGGTTTGTCACATCGGGGACAGGCTGTCTCTGTTCTAACTGAAGGGTTTGTCACATCGGGGACAGGCTGTCTCTGTTCTAACTGAAGGGTTTGTCACATCGGGGACAGGCTGTCTCTGTTCTAACTGAAGGGTTTGTCACACCGGGGGCAGGCTGTTCTAACTGAAGGGTTTGTCACATCAGGGACAGGCTGTCTCTGTTCTAACTGAAGGGTTTGTCACATCGGGGGACAGGCTGTCTCTGTTCTAACTGAAGGGTTTGTCACATCGGGGACAGGCTGTCTCTGTTCTAACTGAAGGGTTTGTCACATCGGGGGCAGGCTGTCTCTGTTTAACTGAAGGGTTTGTCAATCGGGGACAGGTGTCCTAGTTGAAGGGTTTGTCACACCTGGGACAGGCGTCTCTGTTCTAACTGAAGGGTTTGTCACACCGGGGACAGGCTGTCTCTGTTCTAACTGAAGGGTTTGTCACACCGGGGGCAGGCTGTTCTAACTGAAGGGTTTGTCACATCGGGGACAGGCTGTCTCTGTTCTAACTGAAGGGTTTGTCACATCGGGGACAGGCTGTCTCTGTTCTAACTGAAGGGTTTGTCACACCGGGGGCAGGCTCCCTCTGCATGCTGCCGCAGCAGACAGTGGTGCGTCTTGAGGCTGTCCAGGCGGCTGAAGCTCCTCTCACACTGGTCGCAGCGGTACGGCTTCTCTCCGGTGTGAACCCGCTGGTGCTTCTTCAGCGTGTCTGAGTCGGTGAAGGTCTTGTCACAGCGCTGGCAGGCGAAGGGCCGCTCCCCGGTGTGGATGCGGACGTGTCGTCTCAGGTTGCTCATCTGGCTGAAGCTCTTGGTGCAGTCGGAGCAGACGAAGGGTTTCTCCCCCGTGTGAACCCTCTGGTGAACCCTCAGCATCGAGGCCTTTTTGAAGGTCTTGTCACACCCCTGGCAGGGGTGGGCTTTATTCACCGAGGAGGACCGGCGGCGGCGTCTCTTTGCTTTGCCTCCTGGACTAGAGGCTGAAGGCTTGGTAATAGACAGCCTCGGGGGTTCGCTGGTGGTGGTGGTGGTAATAGACAGCCTCGGGGGTTCGCTGGTGGTGTGGTGACGCCCGGTTGTTGATCGTTGGCAAACTCTGACGCTTCAGTGTTGGTAACTCGCTTCCGATTGGTAAACCTTGTGTTCTTTTTAAGCTCCTGATTGGTTAACCTCGGCAGTTCTTCGGCAGGAACATCCTCCTGTTGTCGGTTGTTAAACTTTGCTGTAAACTTTGGTTTTCCGGCGGCGGTATTCAGCCGCCGCTGCTGATTGGTAAAGATGGTCTTTCCGGCTGCGGTTTCTTCCTCTCTCCGTGTTTGGCCGGTCACTCCTTCAGCGTTTCTCTGGACCGCTGCAGGGATCTGCTGGGACCTGCTCAGCGTTCGGCGGCAGAGGTGGGCGTGGCTGAGCTCTACGTGTCTCAGGAGAGCCGCCAGGGCGCGGCTACACTCTGCGCACGACGCCTGAGTCAGGACACGGCAGGAACTCACACCGACAGCGGTGTGGGCGAACGACAGCGGCGGTTCATCGTTCTCGTCGAAGCCGCTGCTGTATCTGGACTGAGACGTGGACGAGAGCCACCTGTTGGCTCTCCTCCCTCCCTCTCTGGTCACACGCGTCTCCGTTTGGACGTCTGGCATCGAGCGCGGCGTCCCCAACGCCAGCTTGGCGGGGAACTCGTTTTTCGCCGGTTTCTGTTTCTGAATGGCGTTCAGAGTCATTTCACCTGCGGAGGTTTTCAGAGGATAGATGGTTGACAGGGTGGAAATCTGTGATACTTTGGGAACTTCAGGAATTGTTGTTGTCAGTAGAATGGTGTGGGAGTTAAGTAGTCTCTAAATCAAAATAGATTTTGACAGAATGTTTCCCTACATTGTATCAACCCTGCTGGGTCATCCATGACCAAATATGGTATGTCGAGGCGACCAGGATGTCCAAATATGGACTTTATGGACGTCAGTCAGTGGTGAAAGTGGGCAGGAGCAGTGTTGCCAACTGCCAAAATCCAAAATGCACTTGTGGCACTTCCAAAATGCACTAAAATGCACTAGAGCAGTGGTTTTCAACCTTTTTCATACGTGGGGCTAGTCTTGGGAAATCAATCCCGAGAAATATTGTAGGGTCTATAAAGGATATTGAATACCGAATATTGTCAAATACCAACCTTATACTGTATTCTATTACAATAATTATGAGCAATGAGACTTTTAATTGTAACTATACAAACAATTTTCATGTTACACACATGCCTGAAATAGCCCTTATTTGAGCTAGGCTTTTTTTTGGAAACAATGTATTTCCAACTCCAGTTTGTCCCTATTTAAGCTGCTTGAACAGCAGAGCGCTCAGTTTCTGACCCCTCAATGTCGTAATTCTGAGAACTAGGTGACTGGTGGAATGTGTCTGACTCTGATTGCATGTAGGGTTGCCAACCGTTCCGTAAAATACGGAATCGTTCCTTAATTCAGCATAAAATGATGCGTTCCGTATTGAATCGATACGGAACGCAGTTTGTTCCGTATTTTCCTTAATGCCATGTGCGATCCGTCGCACAAACATCAACACTGAATTTAACAGCAGTGAACGAAACAAAACCGGAGATATATTTAAGACAGCACAATTGCTCTGTGGTGAGTGCACACAGGACCTCTCACGAGCAGAAACCAAACCAAAACCTCCGTGGCTGCAGATCCGCATGTGTGTGTGCGGTGCACTGGTATCGCTGCTGCTCTTTGTGCCAAATTTTGCCGTACCCAGAGCCGTAGACTTAGAGAGTTGCGCAAACTCCCAGAGCCATAGAGTAAGACAGTTATGCAAACTCTCCACAACAACTGAACTGAACCCAGAGATCAATTTGATGTTTATCTGTGTTTTTACAAGATGTTAACTTTGTTAAGTACTTTTTCTATTTCCCTGCCTAATGCTGCTGATGTGGGCATATGTCTATAGCCAGGCTATATATAGGCTAATATTTGGTTGATTGTTTATTAGTAAAGTCTAATAAATGTGTGTGTATTCAATACAGATTTTGCCCATTTAACAAACTTAGATTTAAGAAAGATTCTTAAGGTTATAAAGACAATGGACTACTTGTTCATAATGGATTAAAGTAGCCTATACAGTGCAATAGGCCTAAATACCGCCCTACCCCTTCCTTACTGACCACAGTAAACAGGCCTTAACTGACCCAGAGGTTAACATGGTATGTGAAATCATCACTCCATCTTCATCCGCTTATCCGTAGTTGGGTCATGGGGGCAACAGCTCCACCAGAAACCCCAGACATTCCTAACCTAACGGCCCCACGTCGCGGTCGTAGCAGTGTTCCTTATTTCCAGATCTCAAAGTTGGCAACCCTAATTGCATGCCATTGCCATCTAGTGGTCAATACCGGTAATATCGAATATCAAGCTAATTAATATGTTAGCAATACCTATATTTAAAAAATCAATACCGCCCAAGTCGTGGGACTACTATTTATTCCACATTTTTGCCACGGAGGACCACCATTTGATGTCGAGTTTAGTCTCTCAGACTAATTTAGGAGAAATAACTGGAAACATGTAAAAGTTCTTCTACATTTTCTAAATGTGCAGATTCTTGAAATCTAGGTAATTCAGATGTTTAAATATAATTTAACTCTGGAGAGCGTAAAATGGTTTCTTTATCATGTGGAGTCCCTTAAAATGTATACTAGTGAGGAAGCAAATATTGTAAGGGATAATTCAAATGATGAATATTTTAACTCTTGAGAGCGTAAACATGAAACCAAATGGACCGCAATTTGGTTTCATTTACACTCTCAAAGAGTTACATCTGGTTAACCAACTTTCGCTCATTTAGCTGTAGACTAGGGGCGGATCTAGGCATAGGCATGGGGGGCAATGGCCCCCCCCCCCCCCCCCCCCCCCCAAATCCATGCCCAACCCCAACCATAACCCCCAAATAAAAAAACCCCCAAATACAGCCCAGTCTCACCACCAAACACGATTTGAATGACATGCAAAACAACCAAAGAGATTTCAAATTAAAGTGCCTATATTTAAACTGATGTGAAACACTATTACTGCTACTAACTAACTACAGCTGTGTCACCACTAAACCAACAGCATTTCATCATTGAAAACAGAAAACTCTCTGAGTCAGACCTTTAGCTTTATGCTTGCTGTGTGTCTACCATTTTCTCTTGCCCCCCCCCCCCCCCCCCAATTGGAAAATGTTACATCCGGCCCTTACATCCATCCTCGCCCCTCCCAATCAGCAACTGAAATCATAAATAAACATTCAGTGCAACCAGGGGCTGATGTAACATTTACCAATTGAGGGGGATAGGGTTAGGGTCACCCTTCATCGCCTGTGTCGCTTCGCGACCACGGGCAATGAAGGGTGATGAAGTCGCACCCATACCATTTTCAATTCCAGCCAGGACTTTTATTAGTCAAGTAAAGCATCAATAATAACATCAGTTGTTGTTGAAGTTGCAACAGACACGCAGCATGCATAAAGCTAAAGGTCTGACTCAGAGAGTTTTCTGTTTTCAATGATGAAATGCTGTTGGTTTAGTGGTGACACAGCTGTAGTTAGTTAGTAGCAGTAGTAGTGTTTCACATCATTTTAAATAGAAGCACTTTAATTTGAAATATCTTGGGTTGTTTTGCATGGCATCGTGTTTGGCGGGGCAGACTGGGTATTTAGGGGGGCATTTCCCAATTTGCCCCCCCACCCCACCCCCTCCATGCCCATGCCTAGATCCGCCTCATGCAAGATTCTAGTCCCCCACGGTAGATTCTAGTTCCTCTCAGTAGATTGTAGTTTCTGAAGTTAGATTCCAGTTCCCGACACTAGATTCTAGTCCATGACACTAAATTGTAGTCCCTAGCACAAGGTTCTACTGTAGTTTTTCTGGAAAAATCTCTTTCTGTGTCAGTGATGCTTAACATATTTCATAGGAAGGACCCCCAGAAATATCTATTATTTAGCTGCAGAACCTCATCTAAAAACATGTTGTTCTAGGGATCCCCCAGAAGCAAAGATCTGAGTTAAAAATGTTTGGGTCAAAGACGAATAAGCGTTTCCAAGCCTAAAAAAATAAAAGTATTCTCTTACAAAATGTTTTAACTTTTTTGGGTAGCTTAGAGTGTCTATTGTTTAAGTTTAATATTTTCTGTTCAGGAAATCGTACACAACATTCCTTTTCAGTCCATTTTCTAAGATGTGACAATTCGGTGTAATATAGTAAAATGCAAAGATAGTGTATGACATAAAAATAAATAAATGAAATGCACGTCATAGTAAACAGCTATGTTTAAGGTCTTCATTGAACCTAAAATTGACATGTTTTTTGTTTCCATTAAATTTCAACTATAAAAGTGACTTTTGACATTTCACTGAATGACATTTCATTTTGTGTCCACTGGTACCACATCATAACAACATGGATATATCACATATTTCAGAGAGGGAAACTCGCCTTCTGATAACACCTCCAAAGTCTTCAGGAGTTCTTCTAACAATGGCACAGGTGTTCAGCTGACTATATACTAGATTGGTCGTTTAAAAAGGCCAGCTTTATCTCATTACACTGAATGATCTGTAATTAATTGAGTATTGGGCACAAAAGTCCCCTAATGATTTGAATATCAAAACAAAGGAGTATTGCAACGTGCTTTTAATATAACATGACCAACACCTGTACAATTATGCCAGGACAGTTAAAACAGACCTTTGTTTATTTTTTCACATGAATATTTAAACATGTTTCATTGAAATTGTAGTTCGTACCATTACACTGAATGACAAATATGGACTTTATGAGCTTATTTCACCTATGCTCTTAATTCTTTTTTTCATCAAAAGTTACTGACATTACAAAGTGGACCATGTACTTTCACCTGATGTATCCAAAATGTAATCCTCTTCATGTCATGGTACTTTTATGTGTCCGTACCCAAAAAAAGGGCGTCTCGTCTTTGACCCGTTTGAAGAACTTCCGAAAAAATGTATTCAAAGATATGCACCGCATTTTCACAATGTCTCAAAAATAGCAGAACTACAAGCTCATATCGCGCCACTCGGTGGCGCGATATGAGCTTGTAGATCTGCTATTTTTCAACAGCTAAAACAACCAAATTGTGTTCAGGACATAAAGGCTTAAACTCACCAAAACACTGCCTGCACCAACAGCTCCTAGATCTGTTCCAATACGGCACACAGGCGCTCTGTTAGGGTTTAAGTTATAAACAAAACGTTGTCAGCTTTTTACTCAGTTTAGTAGCTCTCTCTGTCTGACGTGTGTCTGATTCTGGCCTTCATTCAAGAGTTATAATAATATGCATCTAAATCGACCCGCAAGGGTCCATTTGGTTTCATTTATACGCTCTCAAAGAGTTACATCTGGTCAACCAACTTTCCATATTTAACTTGGAACTCTCTCAAGGACCACTGATGGTCCCCGGTCCGGTCAGAGTCAGCCAAAGGGCCGCATTTGGCCCCCGGGCCGCATAATGCCCAGGTATGTTGTACTGTACATTGTACAACAACACAGTACCGACAGCACAACAGAACACTGCAGTGCAGTACGAATGGCAGGTTGGGCAACTCCAAAGTTTTTCATATGAAGCAGTGGTTTTCCATACCTTTGACACCAGGGTCCACTATTTATTCGGCATTTGAGCCACGGAAGACCACTATTTGATGACATTTTACCCCACAGACCCCAAAACTAAAGATTTATTTTTGCTTTTGTCCACAATTCCAGGCTGGATTTGGGGAAACCAACAGTGTTGTGAATAACGCCCTTACAAGTAACGCCCTTACAGTAAGGGATTACTTTTTTCAGTAACTTCTAACGTAACTCCTTACATTTCTCAAATTCATAACGGCATTATGATTAGTGTACCATCGTTACTATCATTACTTCACGGCGGCGGCAGGACTCGCTGCACTGTGTGCTGTCTGTCTTCTTCAGCTCGCTTCTTCACTGTCTAACATAGAGTATATTGAATAGAGAAGGCACCGAAGGAAAGTTCCCCTTCGTCCACTTGCATTGTTTCCTCCGGATGCCTGATCTAGTTTTAATATATCTATGTGTGTCACGTGATAAGTATAAGCCAATCAGAGCCAGTCTTATTCGTTGAGCAGAGCAGAGCCATCTAGTAGAACAGCTGTGACATTGAGGGGCCGAAAAAAATGCTTATGATCCCATAGACTTAAATGCATCCGGTAACCTCGGTTGTCCCAATTCAATAGAAGTGTATATAGATGAGCCGCCATTGAAGTGGCGCCATGAAGTGAACAGGGTTTTCGTGTAACTAAAGGCTCTGGCCTCTTGTAAGGAAACAGACACAACCAGGAGTGTTGCTGCACACACACTAGCATTTGAGCTGCGGTAAAATACGCTCTCAGACGCAATGATACGAGGACGACAGCGTGAATGGAGCCTTTGCAGCGCGGAAATATAAACACTATTTTACATTCTTGCTGGTAAAGCAGGGGTTTTCAACAGGTGGTCCGGGGAAGATTCCAGGTGGTCCTCACACTAAATGATGGAAAGTTGGTTAACCAGATGCAATTCTTTGAGAGTGTAAACATGAAACCAAACGCATTTGGTTTCATGTTTACAAGAGTTAAGATAATCATCATCTGAATTAGCCCAAGTCTACACAAGTAGAGAATGTAGAAGTTTAATGGTTCTTTATATCTGTATGTTTGACTGTTTTGTTTTTTAAATCCAGCCTGATATTGTGGAAAAAAGAAAATAAATCTTTAGTTTTGGGGTCTGTGAGGCCAAAATGTCCTCAAATGGTGGTCCATGGCTCAAATGCAGAATAAACAGTGGGCCCTGGTATGAAAAAGGTTGAAAACGACTGTGGTATAGGACGTGGACGAAAACAAAAACATTGAGGTGAAGTGTAGACAGCAAGCATTGTCCTCAGCAAAGAAATTAAAGGGGAATTCCAACCCGTTTTTAAAAAAGGTCCTAAAAGAAAAATCATTAACATGGCGAAAACACAACCTCCATTTCTAGTAAACACAGAATGGGGAGATCTTTGTCTTGTCCACGCAACATCTCTAAGGCATATTAATGTCAGTAAAATGTTGAAAATGGGAAGAATTTCACTTTAAACCTGTAAGCACAAATACTACAGAAAAACACCCCTTTTTTGTATGTTTTTTTTTTAAGTAAAGTAAAGTAACGCCCTTACTTTCATAATTTAGTAAGGAATAAAGTAACTAGTTACTTTTTTAGGGAAGTAACTATAACTATAATGCCCTTACTTTTTAAAAGTAACTTCCCCAACACTGGAAACCAAACAGTCCAACATACAGATCAAAATGACCATTAATCTTCTACATTCTCTAGTTGTGTAGACTTGGGATAATTCACATGATGAATATTTTAACTCTTGAGAGTGTAAACATGAAACCAAATGGACCCGCAAGTCAACATGGACCACCAAATGGACCACTACTCAACATTTCTAACATCAGTTTCTACATGCTGGGGACCCCTACTCAACATTTCTAACATCAGTTTCTACACGCTGGGGACCCCTACTCAACATTTCTAACATCAGTTTCTACATGCTGTGGACCCCTACTCAACATTTCTAACATCAGTTTCTACATGCTGTGGACCCCTACTCAACATTTATAACATCAGTTTCTACATGTAGAGGACCCCTACTCAACATTTATAACATCAGTTTCTACATGTTGAGGACCCCTACTCGACATTTATAACATCAGTTTCTACCTGCTGGGGACCCCTACTCAACATTTATAACAAAACGTTGGTGTATTAAAAATGCTAGGTTTACAATGGGGCTCTATGGGCTTGTAGACAATAACCATAGCAGACGTAACCAAAACGTAAATTCCTGTCGTGGTTCAGAAGGGAAATAAAGCAGGGGTCCGGGGACCACCAGTGGTCCTTGAGAAGGTTCCAGGGGGTCCCCAGGCTAAATGTTGGAAAGTTGGTTAACCAGATGTAACTCTTGAGAGTGTAAAAATGAAACCAAATGGATCCTTGCGGGTCCATCTGAATTAGGACCGCTTAATTAAGAAGTCTACAATTTTGTTGGCAAATTACAGTCTGGGATTGTGGACAAAACCAAAATAATTATTTAATTTTAGGTCTTTGGTGTGAAAATGTCATCAAATGCTTGTCCGTGGATCAAATGTCCGTGGATCATTTTTTACATTCTCAAGAGTTAAAATATTCATCATCTGAATTAATTAAGAAGTTTACACTGTTTTTGTTTGCAAAATCCAGCCTGGAATTGTGGACAAAACCAAAATAATTCTTTAGTTTTAGGTCTTTGGGGCTAAAATGTAATCAAATGGTGGTCCGTGGCTCAAATGCTGAATAAATGGTGGTCCCTGGAGTTAAAAAGGTTGAAAACCCCTGATCTATCAAGTCGCAGCATAAGCACAACACAATGGAGTTATTCTTCCAGTAAACACGTTTATGATAAAAGTAAACATTTCAAACTTACTGCCAAAGTGCTCTGGGTAGAGTAGAGTAGAGTAGAGTAGAGTAGAGTAGAGTAGAGTAGAGTAGAGTAGAGTAGAGTAGAGTAGAGTAGAGTAGTATAGTAGTAGTAGTAGTAGAGTAGTATTTTTGGTTTGCAGAGAAAGAAACAAAGTAGCAAAACAATCTGAACTCCGGAGCCTCCGTGTGGTTGGCAGGTGGGACATACCACTCGTTTAAAAAAAAAAAGGGGGGGGGGGGGGGGGGGGATTGGACCAGTCCATTCCTGTTCAGTGTTGCCAACTGGCAAAATCCAAAATGCACTAGTGGCACTTCCAATGCACTAGAATGCGCCTAGATCAGGGGTTTTCAACCTTTTTGACACCAGGGACCACCATTTATTCAGCATTTGAGCCACGGACCACCACTTGACGAAATTTTAGCCACACAGACCCCAAAGATTTACTTTGTTTATTTCCATCTTCTAGTTGTGTAGACTTGGGGCTAATTCAGATGATGAATATTTTAACTCTTGAGAGTGTGAAAATGAAACCAAATGGACCCGCAAGGGTCCATTTGGTTTCATTTTCACGTTCTCAGGAGTTACATCTGGTTAACCACCTTAGCTGGGGACCACCTGGAACCCTCTCAGGGACACCTGGTGGTCCCCGGAACACCTGTTGAAAACCTCTGCGCTCGCCTGAAAGGGAATATGACCATTAAATGACCATTAATCTTCTACATTCTCTAGTTGTGTAGACTTGAATTCACATGATGAATATTTTAACTCTTTGAGAGCGGGACCACTGCTTGAAAACTGGAGGAAAAATGGTGAAAAATGAGGGTTTTATCTCTGGCGTCTGTCAATCAATTTCACCCCAACTCACCAGTAAAAAAGCACTCGATTTTCCGCCAGGAGTTTTCCACTATTTTGGCACTAGGGAGGTCTGGAAAAGAGCTAAATATAGTGACAAATGCACTAAGTTGGCAACACTGCTCAGTGTGTGGTTGGCAGGTGGGACATACCACTCAAAAGAGAGGGGGGGAGTTGGACCAGTCCACTCCTGTTAGTGAAGGAGGGGTGGAGGGTTGATAAACAGCTGTAGATTCAACATTGGTTAGACATTGGACCAGTCCACTCCTGTTAGTGAAGGAGGGGTGGAGGGTTGATAAACAGCTGTAGATTCAACATTGGTTAGACATTGGCATTCCAACCATTAAAATTAGATCACTAAACCACATTGATTTAATGTCATCTTTTCCATACTGGACGATTGTCTAGAATTGGATGATTGTTTGAAGGTTGAACATCAATCGTCGACCTCAACCAAAAATCAATAATTATGACCATAGATCAACATAGAATTAACATCTTTTGCTATCTGGGATACTACAACTAAGCAGCTAAACAGACACATATAAATATATATTACAACTATAGAATACTACAACTAAAACTATACATATACTATCAGGGGTTTTCAACAGATGGTCCGGGGACCACCAGTGGTCCTTGAGAGGGTTCCAGGTGGTCCCCAGGATACATGATGGAAAGTTGGTTAATCAGATGTAACTCTTGAGAGTGTAAAAATGAAACCAAATGGACCCTTGCGGGTCCATTTGGTTTCATTTTTACACTCTCTGAAGAAATACACTCCTCAATGTCAATTGTATGTTGCTTTAATGACAATGATGAGGAAGCCCTGCAGTGTAAACAAAAAGGCAAAACCTAAATTAAGCAGGCTGATTCTCATACTAAAAGAATTAAGTAACAGAAATCACAACATACTAAAATGTAACAGTAATACATTGCAAACTATAAAGTGCAAACCATATAAAGTGCAAACTTACTGGTAATAAGTGAAATACTCCCCAAACATAGAACGTGCAGCTCAGAGTGTCAACATAGCTCTTCATTACAACAGAAAATGGCTGGCGTGACTCTTAACCCCAAAACACAACATAAGCTAAATAGACACTGCCCCCTAGTGGGTAGGAGAAAACCCTTCATCCCCCCCAGTCCGGAAAGCTATGAACTGAAATAGGTTAAAGGACTCAATCAAATGTCCAACGTCCAGTCTCAGGCTCGTAGTGCCTAGGCGGCCTCCTAGCACGACGCGGCCGTGCAGACGGGGGCGGGGGCTGTGGCGACCGAGACACCTGAAGAGACGAGTCCGGGATGACGCCGGACGGAACCAGATCGCCCCGGGACCCAAGGTCAGAAACCGCCCCGTCAGTCGGTGCCAGAATGGATGATTCCAGACCAGCATCACGGGGCCCATCCTCCGACTGCTGGACAACCCCCTGAGGCAACACTGGGTCCAGGCGGACAGGCAGAGGCTGACGCTCCTGGACCGTGGGTGGAGGCAACTGCGTCGTATGCTGCCGCAGGGGACAAGGGGTGGCCGGGGTGTAGCCACGGAGGAAGCGCCTGTTGCGCAATGTCAATCGTCCCGAACCATCCACCTTGACCCGATACTGATCGTGTCCAAGTGACTCCACCACCACCCCTGACCTGTCCCACTTGTTAGGGCTCGGCCCTTGCTGATTCTGAAGGAACACTCTCTCACCAAGCGCCAGGGGACGGAGCGGCCTTGAGTGAGCCCAGAGTGACTCGGTGGTACGGGACATCCGGGTGCGAAGGGCGTCCTCCTTCGCTGCCCATGCCTGGCGCCAGAGAGGTCTGACACGAGGGTCCGAGAACTTCTCAAGCCTGTTGACGAAGGACAGCGAGCCACGAAGCGGGCGACCATAAATTATCTGCGCCGGCGAGAGGTTGCAGTCGGGGTCAGGTGTGTTGCGCAACTGTATAATGGCACGCAGAAAGCGGTCATGATCGAGACTGCCAGTCGGGCCAGTGTTGGACATCAAGAGACGCTTCGCTGTCTTCACCGCAACTTCTGCTCTGCCATTCGACTGAGGGAAAGCAACAGAGGACACACGATGATGGACATCCCACAAGCGGAGGAAGTCCTGTGTCTGGCCAGCCACAAACTCCGGCCCACCATCGCTAGAGAGCTCCGCTGGCACACCAAAGGTTCCAAAGAATGCACGGAGGTGGTGAACCAGGCCGGCCGAGCCCCCCAAATCAGTACCCGCAGTAGAGCACAGGATTTCCACCCAGCCAGAAAGTCGATCCCCGATAACCAGATAATGGCGGCCCCCATAGTCAAAGAAGTCAGCAAACACGGCCTCGAACGGGGTGGACGGTGGCGGGGAAGGCAGGGGGGGCATGGCCGCCTGCGATGGCGCATTGCGGTTACAGTCGGCACACCCGTACCTAGTAGCACGGATGTCCTCCGACATCCCGGGCCAGTAGACTATGGCACGGGCGTACTGTTCCATTGCAGAGATCCCCTGGTGGGCGGCGTGTAGATTCCGAAGCACCCTGTCACGAAGGGAGGGAGGGACTAGGACGCGGTCACAATACAACAGGACACCATCCTGTGCATAGACGGACTCACAGATCGGTGACAGACTCGCCAGGGCAGGATCATTAGCGTCGACTCTCTCCTCATGCTCGATCAGGTACAGAAGGCGCCCGAGACATACATCAGCCGCCGTCTCCTGTGCAACGAGGGACCAGGAGATGGCCCCGAGCTCCTGCGCATCATTGCGGATGGAAGCCATATGCGCGGACTCCACGTCGTCAGGCACGCCCGGCAGACCCAGGGAGAGGCAATCCGCTGAGCTAGAGGGAGAAGGATGCCTGGACGTGGCATCAGCGGCATGGTTACTTTTGCCTGGCAGGTGAACGATGTCGAAGCGCCATGGGAGGGTACGCTGCTTGAGCCTGAACAGGCGAGAGTTTGTTATCTCATCCAGGGTACGGTCACCAAAAATCTTCACCAGGGGCTTGTGGTCAGTCACGACAATGAGGTTGTCACATCCTTGCGTAAAGTAACGTGTCTGCTCCAGACCCCAGGCCACGGCCAAGGCCTCACCCTCAATGGCTGCATAACGTTGTTCCGCCGAGGACAAGAAGCGTGAACCAGCAAGGGTGATCCGCCATCCTCCCGGGCAACAGTCCGGAATGCCAGAGGTGCAGCTGCAATGCTGCTGGAGCAGGAAGTAACCGATGCCACGCCTGGACCAGTCGGGACGGAGGCAGGTGCGCTTCTTCATGTCGTAGATCTCCACACCCTCACGGATCGCCTCAACAATTGCACACTTGGACGACTGGAAAGCTGCCTCCAGTTCAGGTGACCACGAAAACTTGCAGCGAGGACTGAGAAACGGTTTGAATGGAGCCATTGTGTCGCGCAACTGGGCGTAGTTGGCCACCTGGTTGACAAGGCCGAACCAGCTCCTTATATCCGTCGTGGATTCTGGGGCAGGGAAGTCCCGGATAGCATCCAAGTACTTTGGGAGAGGTTCGATGGTCGCGTCCGACACCCTGAAGCCAGCGAAATCAACCTCCCTCTCTGCAAACTGGAACTTGTCTGGGTTCAACACAATGCCCGAGCGTCCAACACGTGTCAAAAAGTCAATGGTTCTCCACCAGTGCTGCTCCAAGTCAGCGTCGTAGTGGATGGTGTCGTCCACACAACGTTCTTTGCGCTCATAGTCCGAAAGGACAGCATCAAAACGACGGTTGTAGCCATCCCCCGACGACAGGAAACCCTGTGGTGCCCTAGTATAGCGCCAGCGGCCAAAGGGTGTGATAAAGGTGGTCAGATGACGATCAGACTCACGCAGGGGCACACTGTGGTACCCGTTCCAGGCGTCCGTGACAGTCTTCCAGGTGCCTTTCGGTATACGTCGAGCAAGGTGGAACGGAGACTCTGAGGCGAAAGTCTCACGTTGGCAGAACTTGTTCAGAGGTGAGAGGTCCACAGTCCTACGTGGTGTACCATCATGCTTCCGAGTGACCACCATACGATGGCACCACGTCACCGGTTCACCATACGGCACACGTTCAATGACACCAAGGGCCTCGTCACGGAGGAGGTCATCGTGGACCCTCTGCTGCCAGTGCAGAGGCACCACGGCCGCGGTGTGGCATGCTTTCGGCGTGGCCGCAGGGTCCACGTGTATTTCGATGGGCGGCCCCTCCATGCAAGGCAATGCTCGATGAGGGCAGGTGTTGAACGTGGATGAGGCGTACCTCTGGAGCAGCCAGTCCTTCATCCGGCCGTTGTTCTCCGGTGTGCAGGGAAACGGCAGGGTCGCAGGGCGTGGTGGAGGGACTGCACGCTGGGGACATGAGCACTGGGCAGCATGGGTGTCACTCTGGTCGGTGCAGCCGCCGTTGGTGGCCCTTATAGCAGAGATGGACAAAGGACGGCATGGCGTGCAAGGGGTGTCGGGCAATTGCTTGTCCGTAGGACCCACACCAACGCCACTCGAAGGAAAGTTCACAGGCAGGAGGCCAAGGTTGAGCAACGAATCATAGGACAGGTACATGGCCCGGACGGAACTGCTCACGTAGACCATGGAACGACAGGATGACACCCCACCGCTGCCGGAGGCTGTCGAGAGCTTAGCGAAGAATGCGCCCTCCACAGCTATGGGGGAGCGGTTGGCGGCCGACATGCTGAGGTGGACAGGACGCAGTACATCACGTGAAAATCCACAGGCGAGGAACTCCTCCAAGGACCAGAGGTCCGACTGCGCACCAGTGTCCGCAATGGCAGACACCCTGGCCTCGTTGGCCGAGCCTCGTTCCGTAGGGCTGTCACACAGTCCGACCGGCCTGTCAACGGAGATGGTGATCAGCGCGCGCGGGTGGTCCCTCATCCTGGCTCGCCTCCATTCACCCTTTGAAAAGATGTGGTGCTCTAGCCTGACAGGCCCTCTAACATGGCTCCTACGACGTCGGCCAGGGCGAGCATTCGATTGAATAGATGAATTCTGAGAGAACGGCTCTAATTCCATGGCGGCCTGGTGACTGCTGGTGGATGGCTGTTGTCGTCTCTTGCGTCGGCGGGCCCTATAACAGTCAATGCAAAGCTGATGAGGCTTGGTGTTCCACCCACGAGGCCCCTCTGTGAAGACATTAAAGGTGCCCCTACACTCCGGACACGACGCCACTCTCGCCATGTCTGCTGGGCCTGGGGCTGAGGTCGGGGCGGGGTTCGGCTGCGGGCCTTTCTTCAAGCGCTGGAATGATGACACAGCCGAGAGGGCCGACGACGGGAGAGCGTTACGAGCCATCTCCTTGTTCTCTACAAGTGCAACCACGTCATTGACAGGCTTGTTGAGGATGTCAGCTAACCCCAGCGCCTCACGCCGTATGTCCGAGTCATAGATTCCATTGATGAGAACATCGCGGATAATATGGTCGGTATAGTCCACATGCAGGCCACACCCACATACCGTAACATAGGCGCATGTCTCTGCCTTGCCCCGCACCCTGGCACTGAAAGCACGGAAGGTCTCATCACGCTCCTGACGTAGTTGAAGCAGCTCGGTGCGAAGTACACATGTGGCCACTGGAATGACTGCCAGGGAACGCATGGCGGCGATGAGAGCAGGCAAAGTCTCTGAGGTGACATTGGGATTGGCTTTCAACAGGCTGTCACCAAGTTCAGGCCCAGCACATTGAAACAACTGAAATGGTGCCTGAGCAGCTCCTATGCCAGAGCCGGTGCGGAAGACCTCCCAGCGACGGATGAATATATTCCATTCCTCAATAGACACGCCAACGTCGACCCTAGGCCGGTCCAGTTTAGGGCCCTGAGGGGGAGGGGCCTGGGCTGGAGCGGCAGGTGGTGCGTTCTGGTGGGCAAGTCCATGGTTATTCAACAGAGCGATCGCCAGGGCCTCAGACACATCATCAGTGGTGAAGGTGCAGTCAGGGACAGAGCATCCAACGACGACCATGGCTTCCTCATGAAGAAATACACTCCTCAATGTCAATTGTATGTTGCTTTAATGACAATGATGAGGAAGCCCTGCAGTGTAAACAAAAAGGCAAAACCTAAATTAAGCAGGCTGATTCTCATACTAAAAGAATTAAGTAACAGAAATCACAACATACTAAAATGTAACAGTAATACATTGCAAACTATAAAGTGCAAACCATATAAAGTGCAAACTTACTGGTAATAAGTGAAATACTCCCCAAACATAGAACGTGCAGCTCAGAGTGTCAACATAGCTCTTCATTACAACAGAAAATGGCTGGCGTGACTCTTAACCCCAAAACACAACATAAGCTAAATAGACACTGCCCCCTAGTGGGTAGGAGAAAACCCTTCACTCTCAAGAGTTAAAATATTCATCATCTGAATTAGCACCGCTTAAATAAGAAGTTTACACTGTTTGTTGCAAAATCCAGCCTGGATTTGTGGACTAAACCAAAAGATTTCTTTAGTTTTAGGTCTTTGGGGCGAAAATGTAATCAAATGGTGGCTCAAATACCGAATAAATGGTGGTCCCTGGTGTCAAAAAGTTTGAAAACCTCTGGTATATAGGATTCTTTGTTCCAAAATTTGATAGAACTTTTCTATTGGATTTTTTGACCAGGGAAATGTGGGTTACGTGTGTGTGTGTGTGTGTGTGTGTTGTGTGTGTGTGTGTGTG
>CM076979.1:4031539-4079039 GCA_039105355.1 Benthosema pterotum
ACAGGACAACTCACCCCCAGTGCTACTGAATACAGGACAACTCACCCCCAGTGCTACTGAATACAGGACAACTCACCCCCAGTGCTACTGAATACAGGACAACTCACCCCCAGTGTGGACTGAATACCAGATCCATTTCTAGGAAACACAGAATGGGGGGAACCTTTTATCGGGTGCACACAATACCTCTAAGGCATATAGTAAAATGTTGTAAATGGGTAGAATACCCCTTTAAGTTGCTGCAATTAAAGGGACAGTTCACTGTTTTCACCAAAAATATATTTAATGACAATTATAAGATTTAGAACACTTTCCTGGGGTTCTTATGTGTGTGATGTGATGTGTAGGCATGGGCTTGTGTGTGTGTGTGTGTGTGTGTGTGGGGGGGGGGGGCACCAAACATGATGGCATGCAAAATAACCCAAGATATTTCAAATTAAAGTGCTTCTATTTAAAATGATGTGAAACACTACTACTGCTACTAACTAACTACAGCTGTGTCACCACTAAACCAACAGCATTTCATCATTGAAAACAGGACATCTCACCCCCAGTGCTACTGAATACAGGACAACTCACCCCCAGTGCTACTGAATACAGGACAACTCACCCCCAGTGCTACTGAATACAGGACAACTCACCCCCAGTGCTACTGAATACAGGACAACTCACCCCCAGTGCTACTGAATACAGGACAACTCACCCCCAATGCTACTGAATACAGGACAACTCACCCCCAGTGCAAACTGAATACCAGACAACTCACCCCCAGTGCAACTGAATACAGGACAACTCACCCCCAGTGCTACTGAATACAGGACAACTCACCCCCAGTGCTACTGAATACAGGACAACTCACCCCCAATGCAAACTGAATACAAGACAACTCACCCCCAGTGCAACTGAATACAGGACAACTCACCCCCAGTGCAACTGAATACAGGACAACTCACCCCCAGTGCTACTGAATACAGGACAACTCACCCCCACCCAGTGCAGACTGAATACAGGACAACTCACCCCCAGTGCAACTGAATACAGGACAACTAACCCCCAGTACAGACTGAATACAGGACATTTCACCCCCAGTACAGACTGAATACAGGACAACTCACCCCCAGTGTTACTGAATACAGGACAACTCACCCCCAGTGCAACTGAATACAGGACAACTCACCCCCAGTGCTACTGAATACAGGACAACTCACCCCAGTGTACTGAATACAGGACAACTCACCCCCAGTACAGACTGAATACAGGACAACTCACCCCAGTACAGACTGAATACAGGACAACTCACCCCCAATGCTACTGAATACAGGACAACTCACCCCAATGCTACTGAATACAGGACAACTCACCCCAGTGCTATTGAATACAGGACAACTCACCCCAGTGCTATTGAATACAGGACAACTCACCCCAGTGTACTGAATACAGGACAACTCACCCCCAGTGTTACTGAATACAGGACAACTCACCCCCAGTACAGACTGAATAAAGGACAACTCACCCCAGTGCTACTGAATACAGGACAACTCACCCCCCAGTACAGACTGAATACAGGACAACTCACCCCCAGTGCTACTGAACACAGGACAACTCACCCCCAGTGCTACTGAATACAGGAAAACTCAGACTGAATACAGGAAAACTCACCCCAGTGCTACTGAATACAGGACAACTCACTCCCAGTGCTACTGAATACAGGACAACTCACCCCCAGTGCTACTGAATACAGGACAACTCACCCCCAGTACAGACTGAATACCAGACAACTCACCCCCAGTGCAGACTGAATACAGGACAACTCACCCCCAGTGCTACTGAATACAGGACAACTCACCCCCAGTGCAGACTGAATACAGGAAAACTCACCCCCAGTGCTACTGAATACAGGACAACTCACCCCCAGTGTGGACTGAATACCAGATCCATTTCTAGGAAACACAGAATGGGGGGAACCTTTTATCGGGTGCACACAATACCTCTAAGGCATATAGTAAAATGTTGTAAATGGGTAGAATACCCCTTTAAGTTGCTGCAATTAAAGGGACAGTTCACTGTTTTCACCAAAAATATATTTAATGACAATTATAAGATTTAGAACACTTTCCTGGGGTTCTTATGTGTGTGATGTGATGTGTAGGCATGGGCTTGTGTGTGTGTGTGTGTGTGTGTGTGTGGGGGGGGGGGGGGGGGGGGGGCACCAAACATGATGGCATGCAAAATAACCCAAGATATTTCAAATTAAAGTGCTTCTATTTAAAATGATGTGAAACACTACTACTGCTACTAACTAACTACAGCTGTGTCACCACTAAACCAACAGCATTTCATCATTGAAAACAGGACATCTCACCCCCAGTGCTACTGAATACAGGACAACTCACCCCAGTGCAAACTGAATACCAGACAACTCACCCCCAGTGCAGACTGAATACAGGACAACTCACCCCCACCCAGTGCAGACTGAATACAGGACAACTCACCCCCAGTGCAACTGAATACAGGACAACTCACCCCCAGTACAGACTGAATACAGGACAACTCACCCCAGAGCAGACTGAATACAGGACAACTCACCCCCAGTGCAACTGAATACAGGACAACTCACCCCCAGTACAGACTGAATACAGGACAACTCACCCCCAGTGTAACTGAATACAGGACAACTCACCCCCAGTGCTACTGAATACAGGACAACTCACCCCCAGTACAGACTGAATACAGGACAACTCACCCCCAGTGCATACTGAATACAGGACAACTCACCCCCAGTGTGGACTGAATACCAGATCCATTTCTAGGAAACACAGAATGGGGGGAACCTTTTATCGGGTGCACACAATACCTCTAAGGCATATAGTAAAATGTTGTAAATGGGTAGAATACCCCTTTAAGTTGCTGCAATTAAAGGGACAGTTCACTGTTTTCGCCAAAAATATATTTAATGACAATTATAAAATTTAGAACACTTTCCTGGGGTTCTTATGTGTGTGATGTGATGTGTAGGCATGGGCTTGTGTGTGTGTGTGTGTGTGTGTGTGTGTGTGTGTGGGGGGGGGGGGGGGGGGGGGGGGCACCAAACATGATGGCATGAAAAATAACCCAAGATATTTCAAATTAAAGTGCTTCTATTTAAAATGATGTGAAACACTACTACTGCTACTAACTAACTACAGCTGTGTCACCACTAAACCAACAGCATTTCATCATTGAAAACAGGACATCTCACCCCCAGTGCTACTGAATACAGGACAACTCACCCCCAATGCAAACTGAATACCAGACAACTCACCCCCAGTGCAGACTGAATACAGGACAACTCACCCCCACCCAGTGCAGACTGAATACAGGACAACTCACCCCACCCAGTTCTACTGAATACAGGACAACTCACCCCCAGTACTACTGAATACAGGACAACTCACCCCCAGTGCAACTGAATACAGGACAACTCACCCCCAGTGCTACTGAATACAGGACAACTCACCCCCAGTGCTACTGAATACAGGACAACTCACCCCCAGTGTACTGAATACAGGACAACTCACCCCAGTGCTACTGAATACAGGACAACTCACCCCCAGTACAGACTGAATACAGGACAACTCACCCCCAGTGCTACTGAATACAGGACAACTCACCCCCCAGTACAGACTGAATACAGGACAACTCACCCCCAGTGCTACTGAACACAGGACAACTCACCCCCAGTGCTACTGAATACAGGAAAACTCAGACTGAATACAGGAAAACTCACCTCCAGTGCTACTGAATACAGGACAACTCACCCCCAGTGCTACTGAATACAGGACAACTCACCCCCAGTGCTACTGAATACAGGACAACTCACCCCCAGTACAGACTGAATACCAGACAACTCACCCCCAGTGGACTGAATACAGGACAACTCACCCCCAGTGCTACTGAATACAGGACAACTCACCCCCAGTGCTACTGAATACAGGACAACTCACCCCCAGTGCTACTGAATACAGGACAACTCACCCCCAGTGTGGACTGAATACCAGATCCATTTCTAGGAAACACAGAATGGGGGGAACCTTTTATCGGGTGCACACAATACCTCTAAGGCATATAGTAAAATGTTGTAAATGGGTAGAATACCCCTTTAAGTTGCTGCAATTAAAGGGACAGTTCACTGTTTTCGCCAAAAATATATTTAATGACAATTATAAAATTTAGAACACTTTCCTGGGGTTCTTATGTGTGTGATGTGATGTGTAGGCATGGGCTTGTGTGTGTGTGTGTGTGGGGGGGGGGCACCAAACATGATGGCATGCAAAATAACCCAAGATATTTCAAATTAAAGTGCTTCTATTTAAAATGATGTGAAACACTACTACTGCTACTAACTAACTACAGCTGTGTCACCACTAAACCAACAGCATTTCATCATTGAAAACAGGACATCTCACCCCCAGTGCTACTGAATACAGGACAACTCACCCCCAGTGCTACTGAATACAGGACAACTCACCCCCAGTGCAAACTGAATACCAGACAACTCACCCCCAGTGCTACTGAATACAGGACAACTCACCCCAGTGCTACTGAATACAGGACAACTCACCCCCAGTGCAAACTGAATACCAGACAACTCACCCCCAGTGCAACTGAATACAGGACAACTCACCCCCAGTGCTACTGAATACAGGACAACTCACCCCCAGTGCTACTGAATACAGGACAACTCACCCCCAATGCAAACTGAATACAAGACAACTCACCCCCAGTGCAACTGAATACAGGACAACTCACCCCAGTGCAACTGAATACAGGACAACTCACCCCAGTGCTACTGAATACAGGACAACTCACCCCCACCCAGTGCAGACTGAATACAGGACAACTCACCCCCAGTGCAACTGAATACAGGACAACTCACCCCCAGTACAGACTGAATACAGGACAACTCACCCCCAGTACAGACTGAATACAGGACAACTCACCCCCAGTGCTACTGAATACAGGACAACTCACCCCCAGTGCTACTGAATACAGGACAACTCACCCCCAGTGCTACTGAATACAGGACAACTCACCCCCAGTGTACTGAATACAGGACAACTCACCCCCAGTACAGGATGAATACAGGACAACTCACCCCAGTACAGACTGAATACAGGACAACTCAACCCCAGTGCTACTGAATACAGGACAACTCACCCCAGTGCTACTGAATACAGGACAACTCACCCCCAGTGTACTGAATACAGGACAACTCACCCCCAGTACAGGATGAATACAGGACAACTCACCCCCAGTACAGACTGAATACAGGACAACTCAACCCCAGTGCTACTGAATACAGGACAACTCACCCCCCAGTACAGACTGAATACAGGACAACTCACCCCAGTGCTACTGAACACAGGACAACTCACCCCCAGTGCTACTGAATACAGGAAAACTCAGACTGAATACAGGAAAACTCACCCCCAGTGCTACTGAATACAGGACAACTCACTCCCAGTGCTACTGAATACAGGACAACTCACCCCCAGTGCTACTGAATACAGGACAACTCAAACCCAGTACAGACTGAATACCAGACAACTCACCCCCAGTGCAGACTGAATACAGGACAACTCACCCCCAGTGCTACTGAATACAGGACAACTCACCCCCAGTGCAGACTGAATACAGGAAAACTCACCCCAGTGCTACTGAATACAGGACAACTCACCCCCAGTGTGGACTGAATACCAGATCCATTTCTAGGAAACACAGAATGGGGGGAACCTTTTATCGGGTGCACACAATACCTCTAAGGCATATAGTAAAATGTTGTAAATGGGTAGAATACCCCTTTAAGTTGCTGCAATTAAAGGGACAGTTCACTGTTTTCACCAAAAATATATTTAATGACAATTATAAGATTTAGAACACTTTCCTGGGGTTCTTATGTGTGTGATGTGATGTGTAGGCATGGGCTTGTGTGTGTGTGTGTGTGTGTGTGTGTGGGGGGGGGGGGGCACCAAACATGATGGCATGCAAAATAACCCAGGATATTTCAAATTAAAGTGCTTCTATTTAAAATGATGTGAAACACTACTACTGCTACTAACTAACTACAGCTGTGTCACCACTAAACCAACAGCATTTCATTATTGAAAACAGGACATCTCACCCCCAGTGCTACTGAATACAGGACAACTCACCCCCAGTGCAACTGAATACAGGACAACTCACCCCAGTGCTACTGAATACAGGACAACTCACCCCCAGTGCTACTGAATACAGGACAACTCACCCCAGTGCTACTGAATACAGGACAACTCACCCCCAGTGCAACTGAATACAGGACAACTCACCCCACCCAGTGCAGACTGAATACAGGACAACTCACCCCCAGTGCTACTGAATACAGGACAACTCACCCCCAGTGCAACTGAATACAGGACAACTCACCCCCAGTGCAACTGAATACAGGACAACTCACCCCACCCAGTGCAGACTGAATACAGGACAACTCACCCCCAGTGCAACTGAATACAGGACAACTCACCCCCACCCAGTGCAGACTGAATACAGGACAACTCACCCCAGTGCAACTGAATACAGGACAACTCACCCCAGTACAGACTGAATACAGGACAACTCACCCCCAGAGCAGACTGAATACAGGACAACTCACCCCAGTGCAACTGAATACAGGACAACTCACCCCCAGTACAGACTGAATACAGGACAACTCACCCCCAGTGCTACTGAATACAGGACAACTCACCCCCAGTGTAACTGAATACAGGACAACTCACCCCCAGTGCTACTGAATACAGGACAACTCACCCCCAGTACAGACTGAATACAGGACAACTCACCCCCAGTACATACTGCATACAGGACAACTCACCCCCAGTGTGGACTGAATACCAGATCCATTTCTAGGAAACACAGAATGGGGGGAACCTTTTATCGGGTGCACACAATACCTCTAAGGCATATAGTAAAATGTTGTAAATGGGTAGAATACCCCTTTAAGTTGCTGCAATTAAAGGGACAGTTCACTGTTTTCGCCAAAAATATATTTAATGACAATTATAAAATTTAGAACACTTTCCTGGGGTTCTTATGTGTGTGATGTGATGTGTAGGCATGGGCTTGTGTGTGTGTGTGTGTGGGGGGGGGGGGGGGGGGGGCACCAAACATGATGGCATGCAAAATAACCCAAGATATTTCAAATTAAAGTGCTTCTATTAAAATGATGTGAAACACTACTACTGCTACTAACTAACTACAGCTGTGTCACCACTAAACCAACAGCATTTCATCATTGAAAACAGGACATCTCACCCCCAGTGCTACTGAATACAGGACAACTCACCCCCAGTGCAACTGAATACAGGACAACTCACCCCAGTGCTACTGAATACAGGACAACTCACCCCCAGTGCTACTGAATACAGGACAACTCACCCCAGTGCTACTGAATACAGGACAACTCACCCCCAGTGCAACTGAATACAGGACAACTCACCCCCAGTGCTACTGAATACAGGACAACTCACCCCAGTGCTACTGAATACAGGACAACTCACCCCCAGTGCTACTGAATACAGGACAACTCACCCCAGTGCTACTGAATACAGGACAACTCACCCCCACCCAGTGCAGACTGAATACAGGACAACTCACCCCCAGTGCAACTGAATACAGGACAACTCACCCCCAGTACAGACTGAATACAGGACAACTCACCCCAGTGTACTGAATACAGGACAACTCACCCCCAGTACAGACTGAATACAGGACAACTCACCCCCAGTACAGACTGAATACAGGACAACTCACCCCCAGTGCTACTGAATACAGGACAACTCACCCCCAGTGCTACTGAATACAGGACAACTCACCCCAGTGCTATTGAATACAGGACAACTCACCCCAGTGCTATTGAATACAGGACAACTCACCCCCAGTGTACTGAATACAGGACAACTCACCCCCAGTGTTACTGAATACAGGACAACTCACCCCAGTACAGACTGAATAAAGGACAACTCACCCCCAGTGCTACTGAATACAGGACAACTCACCCCCCAGTACAGACTGAATACAGGACAACTCACCCCAGTGCTACTGAACACAGGACAACTCACCCCCAGTGCTACTGAATACAGGAAAACTCAGACTGAATACAGGAAAACTCACCCCAGTGCTACTGAATACAGGACAACTCACCCCCAGTGCTACTGAATACAGGACAACTCACACCCAGTACAGACTGAATACCAGACAACTCACCCCCAGTGCAGACTGAATACAGGACAACTCACCCCCAGTGCTACTGAATACAGGACAACTCACCCCCAGTGCATACTGAATACAGGACAACTCACCCCCAGTGCTACTGAATACAGGACAACTCACCCCAGTGTGGACTGAATACCAGATCCATTTCTAGGAAACACAGAATGGGGGGAACCTTTTATCGGGTGCACACAATACCTCTAAGGCATATAGTAAAATGTTGTAAATGGGTAGAATACCCCTTTAAGTTGCTGCAATTAAAGGGACAGTTCACTGTTTTCGCCAAAAATATATTTAATGACAATTATAAAATTTAGAACACTTTCCTGGGGTTCTTATGTGTGTGATGTGATGTGTAGGCATGGGCTTGTGTGTGTGTGTGTGTGTGGGGGGGGGGGGGGGGCACCAAACATGATGGCATGCAAAATAACCCAAGATATTTTAAATTAAAGTGCTTCTATTTAAAATGATGTGAAACACTACTACTGCTACTAACTAACTACAGCTGTGTCACCACTAAACCAACAGCATTTCATCATTGAAAACAGGACATCTCACCCCCAGTGCTACTGAATAAAGGACAACTCACCCCAGTGCAAACTGAATACCAGACAACTCACCCCAGTGCTACTGAATACAGGACAACTCACCCCAGTGCTACTGAATACAGGACAACTCACCCCCAGTGCTACTGAATACAGGACAACTCACCCCAGTGCAACTGAATACAGGACAACTCACCCCCACCCAGTGCAGACTGAATACAGGACAACTCACCCCAGTGCTACTGAATACAGGACAACTCACCCCCAGTGCTACTGAATACAGGACAACTCACCCCAGTGCTACTGAATACAGGACAACTCACCCCCACCCAGTGCAGACTGAATACAGGACAACTCACCCCCAGTGCAACTGAATACAGGACAACTCACCCCCAGTGCAGACTGAATACAGGACAACTCACCCCCAGTGCAACTGAATACAGGACAACTCACCCCCAGTACAGACTGAATACAGGACAACTCACCCCAGAGCAGACTGAATACAGGACAACTCACCCCCAGTGCAACTGAATACAGGACAACTCACCCCCAGTACAGACTGAATACAGGACAACTCACCCCCAGTGCTACTGAATACAGGACAACTCACCCCAGTGTAACTGAATACAGGACAACTCACCCCAGTGCTACTGAATACAGGACAACTCACCCCCAGTACAGACTGAATACAGGACAACTCACCCCCAGTACATACTGTATACAGGACAACTCACCCCCAGTGTGGACTGAATACCAGATCCATTTCTAGGAAACACAGAATGGGGGGAACCTTTTATCGGGTGCACACAATACCTCTAAGGCATATAGTAAAATGTTGTAAATGGGTAGAATACCCCTTTAAGTTGCTGCAATTAAAGGGACAGTTCACTGTTTTCGCCAAAAATATATTTAATGACAATTATAAAATTTAGAACACTTTCCTGGGGTTCTTATGTGTGTGATGTGATGTGTAGGCATGGGCTTGTGTGTGTGTGTGTGTGGGGGGGGGGGGGGGGGGGGGGGGGCACCAAACATGATGGCATGCAAAATAACCCAAGATATTTCAATTAAAGTGCTTCTATTTAAAATGATGTGAAACACTACTACTGCTACTAACTAACTACAGCTGTGTCACCACTAAACCAACAGCATTTCATTATTGAAAACAGGACATCTCACCCCCAGTGCTACTGAATACAGGACAACTCACCCCCAGTGCAACTGAATACAGGACAACTCACCCCAGTGCTACTGAATACAGGACAACTCACCCCCAGTGCTACTGAATACAGGACAACTCACCCCCAGTGCAAACTGAATACCAGACAACTCACCCCCAGTGCAACTGTATACAGGACAACTCACCCCAGTGCTACTGAATACAGGACAACTCACCACCAGTGCTACTGAATACAGGACAACTCACCCCAATGCATACTGAATACAGGACAACTCACCCCCAGTGCAACTGAATACAGGACAACTCACCCCCAGTGCTACTGAATACAGGACAACTCACCCCCAGTGCTACTGAATACAGGACAACTCACCCCCACCCAGTGCAGACTGAATACAGGACAACTCACCCCCAGTGCAACTGAATACAGGACAACTCACCCCCAGTACAGACTGAATACAGGACAACTCACCCCCAGTACAGACTGAATACAGGACAACTCACCCCCAGTGCTACTGAATACAGGACAACTCACCCCCAGTGCTACTGAATACAGGACAACTCACCCCCAGTGCTACTGAATACAGGACAACTCACCCCAGTGTACTGAATACAGGACAACTCACCCCAGTACAGACTGAATACAGGACAACTCACCCCCAGTACAGACTGAATACAGGACAACTCACCCCCAGTGCTACTGAATACAGGACAACTCACCCCAGTGCTACTGAATACAGGACAACTCACCCCCAGTGTACTGAATACAGGACAACTCACCCCCAGTGCTACTGAATACAGGACAACTCACCCCCAGTACAGACTGAATACAGGACAACTCACCCCCAGTGCTACTGAATACAGGACAACTCACCCCCAGTACAGACTGAATACAGGACAACTCACCCCAGTGCTACTGAACACAGGACAACTCACCCCCAGTGCTACTGAATACAGGAAAACTCAGACTGAATACAGGAAAACTCACCCCCAGTGCTACTGAATACAGGACAACTCACCCCCAGTGCTACTGAATACAGGACAACTCACCCCCAGTGCTACTGAATACAGGACAACTCACACCCAGTACAGACTGAATACCAGACAACTCACCCCCAGTGCAGACTGAATACAGGACAACTCACCCCCAGTGCTACTGAATACAGGACAACTCACCCCCAGTGCAGACTGAATACAGGAAAACTCACCCCCAGTGCTACTGAATACAGGACAACTCACCCCCAGTGTGGACTGAATACCAGATCCATTTCTAGGAAACACAGAATGGGGGGAACCTTTTATCGGGTGCACACAATACCTCTAAGGCATATAGTAAAATGTTGTAAATGGGTAGAATACCCCTTTAAGTTGCTGCAATTAAAGGGACAGTTCACTGTTTTCACCAAAAATATATTTAATGACAATTATAAGATTTAAAACACTTTCCTGGGGTTCTTATGTGTGTGATGTGATGTGTAGGCATGGGCTTGTGTGTGTGTGTGTGTGTGGGGGGGGGGGGGGGGGGGGCACCAAACATGATGGCATGCAAAATAACCCAAGATATTTCAAATTAAAGTGCTTCTATTTAAAATGATGTGAAACACTACTACTGCTACTAACTAACTACAGCTGTGTCACCACTAAACCAACAGCATTTCATCATTGAAAACAGGACATCTCACCCCCAGTGCTACTGAATACAGGACAACTCACCCCCAGTGCAACTGAATACAGGACAACTCACCCCAGTGCTACTGAATACAGGACAACTCACCCCAGTGCTACTGAATACAGGACAACTCACCCCCAGTGCTACTGAATACAGGACAACTCACCCCAGTGCTACTGAATACAGGACAACTCACCCCCACCCAGTGCAGACTGAATACAGGACAACTCACCCCCAGTGCTACTGAATACAGGACAACTCACCCCCAGTGCAACTGAATACAGGACAACTCACCCCCAGTGCAACTGAATACAGGACAACTCACCCCCACCCAGTGCAGACTGAATACAGGACAACTCACCCCCAGTGCAACTGAATACAGGACAACTCACCCCCACCCAGTGCAGACTGAATACAGGACAACTCACCCCCAGTGCAACTGAATACAGGACAACTCACCCCCAGTGCTACTGAATACAGGACAACTCACCCCCAGTGCTACTGAATACAGGACAACTCACCCCCAGTGCAAACTGAATACCAGACAACTCACCCCCAGTGCAACTGAATACAGGACAACTCACCCCCAGTGCTACTGAATACAGGACAACTCACCACCAGTGCTACTGAATACAGGACAACTCACCCCAATGCAAACTGAATACAAGACAACTCACCCCCAGTGCAACTGAATACAGGACAACTCACCCCCAGTGCAACTGAATACAGGACAACTCACCCCCAGTGCAACTGAATACAGGACAACTCACCCCCACCCAGTGCAGACTGAATACAGGACAACTCACCCCAGTGCAACTGAATACAGGACAACTCACCCCCAGTACAGACTGAATACAGGACAACTCACCCCCAGTACAGACTGAATACAGGACAACTCACCCCCAGTGCTACTGAATACAGGACAACTCACCCCCAGTGCAACTGAATACAGGACAACTCACCCCCAGTGCTACTGAATACAGGACAACTCACCCCAGTGTACTGAATACAGGACAACTCACCCCCAGTACAGACTGAATACAGGACAACTCACCCCCAGTACAGACTGAATACAGGACAACTCACCCCCAGTGCTACTGAATACAGGACAACTCACCCCAGTGTACTGAATACAGGACAACTCACCCCCAGTGTACTGAATACAGGACAACTCACCCCCAGTGTTACTGAATACAGGACAACTCACCCCCAGTACAGACTGAATACAGGACAACTCACCCCCAGTGCTACTGAATACAGGACAACTCACCCCCCAGTACAGACTGAATACAGGACAACTCACCCCCAGTGCTACTGAACACAGGACAACTCACCCCCAGTGCTACTGAATACAGGAAAACTCAGACTGAATACAGGAAAACTCACCCCCAGTGCTACTGAATACAGGACAACTCACTCCCAGTGCTACTGAATACAGGACAACTCACCCCCAGTGCTACTGAATACAGGACAACTCACCCCCAGTACAGACTGAATACCAGACAACTCACCCCCAGTGTACTGAATACAGGACAACTCACCCCCAGTGCTACTGAATACAGGACAACTCACCCCCAGTGCTACTGAATACAGGACAACTCACCCCAATGCAAACTGAATACATGACAACTCACCCCCAGTGCAACTGAATACAGGACAACTCACCCCCAGTGCAACTGAATACAGGACAACTCACCCCCAGTGCAACTGAATACAGGACAACTCACCCCCACCCAGTGCAGACTGAATACAGGACAACTCACCCCAGTGCAACTGAATACAGGACAACTCACCCCAGTACAGACTGAATACAGGACAACTCACCCCAGTGTACTGAATACAGGACAACTCACCCCCAGTACAGACTGAATACAGGACAACTCACCCCCAGTACAGACTGAATACAGGACAACTCACCCCCAATGCTACTGAATACAGGACAACTCACCCCCAATGCTACTGAATACAGGACAACTCACCCCAGTGCTATTGAATACAGGACAACTCACCCCAGTGCTATTGAATACAGGACAACTCACCCCCAGTGTACTGAATACAGGACAACTCACCCCCAGTGTTACTGAATACAGGACAACTCACCCCCAGTACAGACTGAATAAAGGACAACTCACCCCCAGTGCTACTGAATACAGGACAACTCACCCCCCAGTACAGACTGAATACAGGACAACTCACCCCCAGTGCTACTGAACACAGGACAACTCACCCCCAGTGCTACTGAATACAGGAAAACTCAGACTGAATACAGGAAAACTCACCCCCAGTGCTACTGAATACAGGACAACTCACTCCCAGTGCTACTGAATACAGGACAACTCACCCCCAGTGCTACTGAATACAGGACAACTCACCCCCAGTACAGACTGAATACCAGACAACTCACCCCCAGTGCAGACTGAATACAGGACAACTCACCCCCAGTGCTACTGAATACAGGACAACTCACCCCCAGTGCAGACTGAATACAGGAAAACTCACCCCCAGTGCTACTGAATACAGGACAACTCACCCCAGTGTGGACTGAATACCAGATCCATTTCTAGGAAACACAGAATGGGGGGAACCTTTTATCGGGTGCACACAATACCTCTAAGGCATATAGTAAAATGTTGTAAATGGGTAGAATACCCCTTTAAGTTGCTGCAATTAAAGGGACAGTTCAGTGTTTTCACCAAAAATATATTTAATGACAATTATAAGATTTAGAACACTTTCCTGGGGTTCTTATGTGTGTGATGTGATGTGTAGGCATGGGCTTGTGTGTGTGTGTGTGGGGGGGGGGGGGGGGGGGGGGGGTGCACCAAACATGATGGCATGCAAAATAACCCAAGATATTTCAAATTAAAGTGCTTCTATTTAAAATGATGTGAAACACTACTACTGCTACTAACTAACTACAGCTGTGTCACACTAAACCAACAGCATTTCATCATTGAAAACAGGACATCTCACCCCCAGTGCTACTGAATACAGGACAACTCACCCCCAGTGCAACTGAATACAGGACAACTCACCCCCAGTGCAACTGAATACAGGACAACTCACCCCCACCCAGTGCAGACTGAATACAGGACAACTCACCCCAGTGCAACTGAATACAGGACAACTCACCCCCACCCAGTGCAACTGAATACAGGACAACTCACCCCCAGTACAGACTGAATACAGGACAACTCACCCCCAGAGCAGACTGAATACAGGACAACTCACCCCCAGTGCAACTGAATACAGGACAACTCACCCCAGTACAGACTGAATACAGGACAACTCACCCCCAGTGTTACTGAATACAGGACAACTCACCCCCAGTGCTACTGAATACAGGACAACTCACCCCAGTACAGACTGAATACAGGACAACTCACCCCCAGTACATACTGTATACAGGACAACTCACCCCCAGTGTGGACTGAATACCAGATCCATTTCTAGGAAACACAGAATGGGGGGAACCTTTTATCGGGTGCACACAATACCTCTAAGGCATATAGTAAAATGTTGTAAATGGGTAGAATACCCCTTTAAGTTGCTGCAATTAAAGGGACAGTTCACTGTTTCGCCAAAAATATATTTAATGACAATTATAAGATTTAGAACACTTTCCTGGGGTTCTTATGTGTGTGATGTGATGTGTAGGCATGGGCTTGTGTGTGTGTGTGTGTGTGTGTGTGTGTGTGTGTGTGGGGGGGGGGGGGGGGGGGGGGGGGGCACCAAACATGATGGCATGAAAAATAACCCAAGATATTTCAAATTAAAGTGCTTCTATTTAAAATGATGTGAAACACTACTACTGCTACTAACTAACTACAGCTGTGTCACACTAAACCAACAGCATTTCATTATTGAAAACAGGACATCTCACCCCCAGTGCTACTGAATACAGGACAACTCACCCCCATGCAAACTGAATACCAGACAACTCACCCCCAGTGCAGACTGAATACAGGACAACTCACCCCCACCCAGTGCAGACTGAATACAGGACAACTCACCCCCACCCAGTTCTACTGAATACAGGACAACTCACCCCCAGTACTACTGAATACAGGACAACTCACCCCCAGTGCAACTGAATACAGGACAACTCACCCCCAGTGCTACTGAATACAGGACAACTCACCCCCAGTGCTACTGAATACAGGACAACTCACCCCCAGTGTACTGAATACAGGACAACTCACCCCCAGTGCTACTGAATACAGGACAACTCACCCCCAGTACAGACTGAATACAGGACAACTCACCCCCAGTGCTACTGAATACAGGACAACTCACCCCCCAGTACAGACTGAATACAGGACAACTCACCCCCAGTGCTACTGAACACAGGACAACTCACCCCCAGTGCTACTGAATACAGGAAAACTCAGACTGAATACAGGAAAACTCACCCCCAGTGCTACTGAATACAGGACAACTCACCCCAGTGCTACTGAATACAGGACAACTCACCCCAGTGCTACTGAATACAGGACAACTCACACCCAGTACAGACTGAATACCAGACAACTCACCCCCAGTGCAGACTGAATACAGGACAACTCACCCCCAGTGCAGACTGAATACAGGACAACTCACCCCCAGTGCAGACTGAATACAGGAAAACTCACCCCCAGTGCGACTGAATACAGGACAACTCACCCCCAGTGTGGACTGAATACCAGATCCATTTCTAGGAAACACAGAATGGGGGGAACCTTTTATCGGGTGCACACAATACCTCTAAGGCATATAGTAAAATGTTGTAAATGGGTAGAATACCCCTTTAAGTTGCTGCAATTAAAGGGACAGTTCACTGTTTTCGCCAAAAATATATTTAATGACAATTATAAAATTTAGAACACTTTCCTGGGGTTCTTATGTGTGTGATGTGATGTGTAGGCATGGGCTTGTGTGTGTGTGTGTGGGGGGGGGGGGGGGCACCAAACATGATGGCATGCAAAATAACCCAAGATATTTCAAATTAAAGTGCTTCTATTTAAAATGATGTGAAACACTACTACTGCTACTAACTAACTACAGCTGTGTCACCACTAAACCAACAGCATTTCATCATTGAAAACAGGACATCTCACCCCCAGTGCTACTGAATACAGGACAACTCACCCCCAGTGCTACTGAATACAGGACAACTCACCCCCAGTGCTACTGAATACAGGACAACTCACCCCCAATGCAAACTGAATACCAGACAACTCACCCCCAGTGCTACTGAATACAGGACAACTCACCCCCAGTGCTACTGAATACAGGACAACTCACCCCCAGTGCAACTGAATACAGGACAACTCACCCCCAGTACAGACTGAATACAGGACAACTCACCCCCAGTACAGACTGAATACAGGACAACTCACCCCCAGTGCTACTGAATACAGGACAACTCACCCCAGTGCTACTGAATACAGGACAACTCACCCCAGTGCTACTGAATACAGGACAACTCACCCCAGTGTACTGAATACAGGACAACTCACCCCCAGTACAGACTGAATACAGGACAACTCACCCCCAGTGCTACTGAATACAGGACAACTCACCCCAGTGCTACTGAATACAGGACAACTCACCCCCAGTGTACTGAATACAGGACAACTCACCCCCAGTGCTACTGAATACAGGACAACTCACCCCCAGTACAGACTGAATACAGGACAACTCACCCCCAGTGCTACTGAATACAGGACAACTCACCCCCAGTACAGACTGAATACAGGACAACTCACCCCCAGTGCTACTGAACACAGGACAACTCACCCCCAGTGCTACTGAATACAGGAAAACTCAGACTGAATACAGGAAAACTCACCCCCAGTGCTACTGAATACAGGACAACTCACTCCCAGTGCTACTGAATACAGGACAACTCACCCCAGTGCTACTGAATACAGGACAACTCACACCCAGTACAGACTGAATACCAGACAACTCACCCCAGTGCAGACTGAATACAGGACAACTCACCCCCAGTGCTACTGAATACAGGACAACTCACCCCCAGTGCAGACTGAATACAGGAAAACTCACCCCCAGTGCTACTGAATACAGGACAACTCACCCCAGTGTGGACTGAATACCAGATCCATTTCTAGGAAACACAGAATGGGGGGAACCTTTTATCGGGTGCACACAATACCTCTAAGGCATATAGTAAAATGTTGTAAATGGGTAGAATACCCCTTTAAGTTGCTGCAATTAAAGGGACAGTTCACTGTTTTCACCAAAAATATATTTAATGACAATTATAAGATTTAGAACACTTTCCTGGGGTTTCTTATGTGTGTGATGTGATGTGTAGGCATGGGCTTGTGTGTGTGTGTGTGTGTGTGTGTGGGGGGGGGGGGGGGCACCAAACATGATGGCATGCAAAATAACCCAAGATATTTCAAATTAAAGTGCTTCTATTTAAAATGATGTGAAACACTACTACTGCTACTAACTAACTACAGCTGTGTCACCACTAAACCAACAGCATTTCATCATTGAAAACAGGACATCTCACCCCCAGTGCTACTGAATACAGGACAACTCACCCCCAGTGCTACTGAATACAGGACAACTCACCCCCAGTGCTACTGAATACAGGACAACTCACCCCCAGTGCTACTGAATACAGGACAACTCACCCCAGTGCTACTGAATACAGGACAACTCACCCCCAGTGCTACTGAATACAGGACAACTCACCCCCAGTGTACTGAATACAGGACAACTCACCCCCAGTGTACTGAATACAGGACAACTCACCCCCAGAGCTACTGAATACAGAACAACTCACCCCCAGTACAGACTGAATACAGGACAACTCACCCCCAGTGCTACTGAATACAGGACAACTCACCCCCAGTGCTACTGAATACAGGACAACTCACCCCCAATGCTACTGAATACAGGACAACTCACCCCCAGTGCTACTGACCTCTCACACCCAGTGCAACTTACCCCCAGTACATACTGTATACAGGACAACTCACCCCCAGTGTGGACTGAATACCAGATCCATTTCTAGGAAACACAGAATGGGGGGAACCTTTTATCGGGTGCACACAATACCTCTAAGGCATATAGTAAAATGTTGTAAATGGGTAGAATACCCCTTTAAGTTGCTGCAATTAAAGGGACAGTTCACTGTTTTCGCCAAAAATATATTTAATGACAATTATAAAATTTAGAACACTTTCCTGGGGTTCTTATGTGTGTGATGTGATGTGTAGGCATGGGCTTGTGTGTGTGTGTGTGTGTGTGTGTGGGGGGGGGGGGGGGGCAACCAAACATGATGGCATGAAAAATAACCCAAGATATTTCAAATTAAAGTGCTTCTATTTAAAATGATGTGAAACACTACTACTGCTACTAACTAACTACAGCTGTGTCACCACTAAACCAACAGCATTTCATCATTGAAAACAGGACATCTCACCCCCAGTGCTACTGAATACAGGACAACTCACCCCCAATGCAAACTGAATACCAGACAACTCACCCCCAGTGCAGACTGAATACAGGACAACTCACCCCCACCCAGTGCAGACTGAATACAGGACAACTCACCCCCACCAGTTCTACTGAATACAGGACAACTCAGCCCCAGTACTACTGAATACAGGACAACTCACCCCCAGTGCTACTGAATACAGGACAACTCACCCCCAGTGCTACTGAATACAGGACAACTCACCCCAGTACAGACTGAATACAGGACAACTCACCCCAGTGCTACTGAATACAGGACAACTCACCCCCAGTGCTACTGAATACAGGACAACTCACCCCCAGTGTACTGAATACAGGACAACTCACCCCCAGTGTGGACTGAATACAGGACAACTCACACCCAGTACAGACTGAATACAGGACAACTCACCCCCAGTACAGACTGAATACAGGACAACTCACCCCCAGTGCTACTGAATACAGGACAACTCACCCCCAGTGCTACTGAATACAGGACAACTCACCCCCAGTGTACTGAATACAGGACAACTCACCCCCAGTGTACTGAATACAGGACAACTCACTCCCAGAGCTACTGAATACAGAACAACTCACCCCCAGTAAAGACTGAATACAGGACAACTCACCCCCAGTGCTACTGAATACAGGACAACTCACCCCCAGTGTGGACTGAATACCAGATCCATTTCTAGGAAACACAGAATGGGGGGAACCTTTTATCGGGTGCACACAATACCTCTAAGGCATATAGTAAAATGGTGAAAATGGGTAGAATACCCCTTTAAGTTGCTGCAATTAAAGGGACAGTTCACTGTTTTCGCCAAAAATACATTTAATGACAATTATAAGATTTAGAACACTTTCCTGGGGTTCTTATGTGTGTGATGTGATGTGTAGGCATGGGCTTGTGTGTGTGTGTGTGTGGGGGGGGGGCACCAAACATGATGGCATGCAAAATAACCCAAGATATTTCAAATTAAAGTGCTTCTATTTAAAATGATGTGGAACACTACTACTGCTACTAACTAACTACAGCTGTGTCACCACTAAACCAACAGCATTTCATTATTGAAAACAGGACATCTCACCCCCAGTGCTACTGAATACAGGACAACTCACCCCCAATGCAAACTGAATACCAGACAACTCACCCCCAGTGCAACTGAATACAGGACAACTCACCCCCAGTGCAACTGAATACAGGACAACTCACCCCCAGTGCAACTGAATACAGGACAACTCACCCCCAGTACAGACTGAATACAGGACAACTCACCCCCAGTGTACTGAATACAGGACAACTTACCCCTAGAGCAGGGGTGTCAAACTCATTTTGGGGTGGGGGCCGCATTGGACTTAATGTGACTTCATGGGGGCCGGAGCACCGCGGTGCCAGTCACGCCGCGGTGCCAGTCACGCCGCGGTGCCAGACACAGACTGCAAGCATGCACACGCATGTTTACGTACACAGCCGTAACTTCTACGCTATAGTATATCACACAATCAAGTTTATTATTAAGAGTAGCTATTAATAGTTATTATTGGCTTTCATTATTGGTTTTATACTTGTAGCCTAGATTAAGACATTTGCTATGGGAGATGCTATTTTTATTTACAGTGCGCCAATAAACCAGTCAAAAATACAAAAAAATAAATTTCAAATAGTGTCTTAGCTGAAATTTGGAAATGGCTACACAACCCATGGAATTATGCAGACCTGCTTTTTATTGAGGTGATGGATCATCGAACATTAAAAAATAATGATGAATTACAATAACTAATGCTTCTAAAATACAGTATATTTTTTAAACTCTGAATTGGATTATTATTATTACCCGTATTTATATTTAAATAGCCAAGCTGTTATCTGAATGATCCCTCAGTTATAGACCCTTATACTGGTGAAGTAACCTGACTCCGCCAGATGGGGCAGCAGAGAGAGGAGGAGGGAATACTCCTCTCTCTGCTGCCCCATCTGGCGGAGTCAGGTTACTGCTGAGGTATAGTTCTCACTTTGCAGCACCAATACACCCCCCCCTCCTCCCCTCCCCCCTCCACTCTCTGCGAGTCAACATTCCAACCAATTAAGCACTCCCAGCTGTGAAGCTACCGGACTAGTGCTCAGAGAAGGGAACTCAGAAGCATTTCTTTAAACGACCATAACTTTTGATAGGAACGTGCTAGAGACTTACTTTTTTTTTATAGACTCAGACATTTTTGCTCTACAAGCCTGGGGCCGGATTAAATCATTGCGCGGGCCGCATCCGGCCCGCGGGCCGTATGTTTGACACCAGTGCCCTAGAGCTACTGAATACAGGACAACTCACCCCCAGTGCAGACTGAATACAGGACAACTCACCCCCAGTGCTACTGAATACAGGACAACTCACCCCAGTTCTACTGAATACAGGACAACTCACCCCCAGTGCAACTGAATACAGGACAACTCACCCCAGTGCTACTGAATACAGGACAACTCACCCCAGTGCTACTGAATACAGGACAACTCACCCCAGTGCTACTGAATACAGGACAACTCACCCCAGTGCTACTGAATACAGGACAACTCACCCCCAGTGCTACTGAATACAGGACAACTCACCCCCAGTACAGACTGAATACAGGACAACTCACCCCAGTGCTACTGAATACAGGACAACTCACCCCCAGTGCTACTGAATACAGGACAACTCACCCCAGTGCTACTGAATACAGGACAACTCACCCCCAGTGCTACTGAATACAGGACAACTCACCCCAGTGCTACTGAATACAGGACAACTCACCCCCAGTGCTACTGAATACAGGACAACTCACCCCCAGTGCTACTGAATACAGGACAACTCACCCCCAGTGCTACTGAATACAGGACAACTCACCCCCAGTGCTACTGAATACAGGACAACTCACCCCCAGTACAGACTGAATACAGGACAACTCACCCCAGTGCTACTGAATACAGGACAACTCACCCCCAGTGCTACTGAATACAGGACAACTCACCCCCAGTACAGACTGAATACAGGACAACTCACCCCCAGTGTACTGAATACAGGACAACTCACCCCCAGTGTACTGAATACAGGACAACTCACCCCCAGTGTACTGAATACAGGACAACTCACCCCCAGTGCTACTGAATACAGGACAACTCACCCCCAGTGCTACTGAATACCAGACAACTCACCCCCAGTGTACTGAATACAGGACAACTCACCCCCAGTGCTACTGAATACAGGACAACTCACCCCCAGTGCTACTGAATACAGGACAACTCACCCCCAGTGCAGACTGAATACAGGACAACTCACCCCCAGTGCTACTGAATACAGGACAACTCACCTCCAGTGCTACTGATTACAGGACAACTCACCCCCAGTGTGGACTGAATACCAGATCCATTTCTAGGAAACACAGAATGGGGGGAACCTTTTATCGGGTGCACACAATACCTCTAAGGCATATAGTAAAATGTTGAAAATGGGTAGAATACCCCTTTAAGTTGCTGCAATTAAAGGGACAGTTCACTGTTCTCGCCAAAAATATATTTAATGACAATTATAAGATTTAGAACACTTTCCTGGGGTTCTTATGTGTGTGATGTGATGTGTGGTTTTAGATATTTTAGATTTCATCATTGTCTCTGATGATGTCATCAACAATACATCCTGCAGGGTCGGATCTAGGCTTGGGGGGGGGGGGGGGGGGGGGGCAATGCTCCCCCCATTGGGAAATGTTACATCCGCCCCGGACAGACAGATAGATATATAGAAAGCTATTTAATGGTTGTAAATGCACATCAGTGAAATGGAAAGAAGCATTGAAATAAGACAATTTACTGGATTGTAGTTGAATCCCAGATGAAAACCTTTTTTTCCTCTCATCCCTGAACTATTTGGATCTGCGTCTGTATGGTTTCCCTATCTATTCTCATAGATCTGCGTCTGTATGGTTTCCCTATCTATTCTCATAGATCTGCGTCTGTATGGTTTCCCTATCTATTCTCATAGATTGGATCTGCATCTGTATGGTTTCCATATCTATTATCATAGATCTGCGTCTGTATGGTCTCCATATCTATTATCATAGATTGGATCTGCGTCTGTATGGTTTCCATATCTATTCTCATAGATCTGCGTCTGTATGGTTTCCATATCTATTATCATAGATCTGCGTCTGTATGGTTTCCATATCTATTCTCATAGATCTGCGTCTGTATGGTTTCCATATCTATTCTCATAGATCTGCGTCTGTATGGTTTCCATATCTATTCTCATAGATTCACCATTTCTATACTGAACACATTTTGGTGTTATACTTTAGCTATTGAAAAATATCAGATCTACAAGCTCATACCACGCCACTCGCTGGCGTGCTATGAGCTTGTAGGTCTGATATTTTTCATAAAAATCCCTGGCTAATAAGACAAATAAAACACTATACTTGCCTCTTATACCTAAAACATGCAGATAAAAAACACCTTCAATAATTGAAGATGTGTGAATCTTTCACTCAATAGGAGGTGCTGCGGTCGCAGGGTGATGATGTCATCATCAGCATGTTCATCCATGCCGTGTGTCATCCTTGGCACACACGGCCGTGTGGCACTTTGCACTATTCCACCTGTAATGAATCATTCAATCAATAAATAAAACCGGAAACATGCAAAAATGTTTAATTTGTAAATCCAAATTATACATATAGAAGATCAAGATATTAGCATGTCATTTTCACAGTCAAAAAAAGAGAAAAAAAAATACAATCTGTACATATTGAACATTTACAGAGGATTAACACTGGACTAATTAGCTGTCACACCGACGGCGTCACAAAGAACCTGCAGTGCGAATCGCAACGTTTATAACGATGTGTCAGTGCACCGTTTATAACGATGTGTCAGGGCACCGTTTATAACGATGTGTCAATGCACCGTTTATAACGATGTGTCAGTGCACCGTTTATAACGATGTGTCAGTGCACCGTTTATAACGATGTTTCAGTGCACCGTTTATAACGATGTGTCAATGCACCGTTTATAACGATGTGTCAATGCACCGTTTATAACGATGTTTCAGTGCTCTGTTTATAACGTTTATGACGATGTTCAGTCCACCGTTCTTCACATCGGCAGAATGCTATCAGTGCGACAAAAGACGTCCAAATCGGCTTGACCAATCAGAGTTTACCCAGAGGACACTAAGGCAAATCAGTAGAGGAAGAGAAGAACCAATCACCACGCTGGGTCCTTTTCCTTGTTGCATGGTGTCTGTCTCTGAGGCGATAGCCTAGCCTAGCCTAGCCTAGCCTAGCCTAGCCTAGCCTAGCATAGCCTAGCCTAGCCTAGCCTAGTCTAGCCTAGCCTAGCCTAGCCTAGCCTAGCCTAGCCTAGCCTAGTCTAGCCTAGCCTAGTCTAGCCTAGCCTAGCCTAGTCTAGTCTAGCCTAGCCTAGCCTAGCCTAGCCTAGCCTAGCCTAGCCTAGCCTAGCCTAGCCTAGCCTAGCGTAGCATAGCCTAGCCTAGCCTAGCGTAGCATAGCTATACGACACTGTAACCACTCCCTTTACAAGCCATCGATCAGCTGCATAAGTTTACATGGTGAAAGCAAAACGTAACAAAATATATATTGTAAAAAAAAAAAACAACCAAACAATCGAAGCATTCTCTCTAGAAGTCTTAACGTTACTGTACACGTGTTGTTGTTCTCATCAGTACCATGAGAACCGGACAAATGTTTGACAAAAACAATAAGAAATAACACAGCTCTGTCGTCACGGCTCTGTGTGCCGCTAGGAGGCGCTGGGGAGAAGGAACGTGACAAAGAAAAATAAAAAAAAGTCTCCCCGGGTTTAAATAGTTGAATTCCTCTCACACTGTTCCTTTAGTAGCTCTTTATGAGGTGACAGTCGTCATGAAACACATTAAACAAAACAGAACAACAAAAACAAGTCCATGTTCTCCGGTTGAATATCAAAGCTACGTTTTTCGTCTGATACGGTTTGAACAACATGTTTTCAGCCTTATGTCGTCAGAGGGTTAGGGTTAGGGTTACACAATTTGTTCATTCCTTTCTTCTTCAGTGGGCGAGAGCTCACTGGAGTCTTCATCCAGTGTTTATCCATGAAAACTACACACACACATGCACGCGCGCACACACACACACACACTGAGGAAGGTGAAGTCACTCGTCAGGAACAGGGGCGGATGTAACATTTCCCAATTGGGGGGGGGGGGGGGCAGCAGAAGGAAATGGTAAGGGGGCAGCTTCGCGTCACAGGTGATGAAGCCGCACCCATACCATTTTCAGCAGTGTTTCAAATACTTATATATACTTAAATTACTTGAATATAAGCACTGAAATATCTTGGGTTGTTTTGCATGTCATCGTGTTTGGTGGGGCAGTCAGGGCATTTAGGGGGGCATTGCCCCCCCTCATGCCCATGGCTAGATCCGCCCCTGGTCAGGACAAAGTTTCGTCGTTACACAGAGAAGTTTATAAAGCTGTGAAGGAAACAGAAATAATAATAATAATAATAATAATAATCAAACAGAAGGAATGTACAAAAAGGCACATCAGACCACCGGTGGTCGGTCCAGTCGGTCCAGTCCGGTCGGTCCGGTCCGGTCGGTCCAGTCGGTCCGGTCGGTCCGGTCCGGTCCAGTCCGGTCGGTCCGGTCCGGTCGGTCCGGTCCGGTCCAGTCGGTCGGTCCAGTCCGGTCGGACCGGTCGGTCCGGTCGAGTCGGTCCAGTCCGGTCGGACCGGTCGGTCCGGTCGAGTCGGTCCGGTCCGTTTGGGTCGGTCTGGTCCGTCCGGTCCGGTCCGGTCGGTCTGGTCCGGTCCAGTCGGCCCGGTCCAGTCGGTCTAGTCCGGTCCAGTCGGCCCGGTCCGGTCGCTGCTTCTGTACTGTGAGGATTCAAGTGTCAATGTTTCATAGTAAAATATCAGATCTACAAGCTGATAGCTTGTAGATCTGATATTTAGATCTGGAGAGTTCCACCCCAAGAGGTTTTACCTTACCTTTATTTACAGTTTAGTGTCCAGTTGTTTCACATTCAGCATATTTACATCTATCACTATAAATATATATTGGCTCTCCACCCTGTCAATAGTGTGTAGTCATGTCACTCAGCCGTGGTTCAGCTGTATCAAAGGGGGGGGAGGGGGAGTGAAAGTGTGCATCTCAACACACTGTTGGCACAGTGGAGTGACAATATATAGTAAAAACAAAAACATGGAGGTGTTTGTTCACAACTGATAGAAATACAGGTAAGAAAACCTGGAGTGGAATTCTCCTTTAATTGTAAGAGTAGTGTTCCTGGTACAGTTATTGTACAGTTATTGTGCAGTTATTGTACAGTTCCTGGTACAGTTATTGTACAGTTCCTGGTACAGTTCTTGTACAGTTCCTGGTACAGTTATTGTACAGTTATTGTACAGTTCCTGGTACAGTTATTGTACAGTTATTGTACAGTTCTTGTACAGTTCTTGTACAGTTCTTGTACAGTTCTTGTACAGTTATTGTACAGTTATTGTACAGTTCCTGGTACAGTTATTGTACAGTTATTGTACAGTTATTGTACAGTTCTTGTACAGTTCCTGGTACAGTTATTGTACAGTTATTGTACAGTTCCTGGTACAGTTCTTGTACAGTTATTGTACAGTTCCTGGTACAGTTCTTGTACAGTTCCTGGTACAGTTATTGTACAGTTCTTGTACAGTTCCTGCTACAGTTTCTTCACACCATGCATTCAGTCTTTCTGCCTCATCACTTCTTTTTCAGAGTCTCTCAGTGTTTTTTGTGTTTTTTTTTTCTATTCTGAATTTTCTTAAAAAAGTGCCACTTCTTCACCCCCCCCCCCCCCCCCCCCCCCCCCCTCCCTCCACCCCACCGTGACAGTTATAGGTCCATTCATAGTCCAGTTTTAGGTGGTGAGGTGACCACTCTCACGGTTGTTGTTTGCATGCCATCGTGTTTGGTGGGGCAGTCAGGGCATTTAGGGGGCATTGCTCCCCCTTGCCCATGCATAGATCCGCCCCTGGTGTGGTCGTTGTTTCTGGTGGTCACCTCATCATCCAAAAGATGGAGTTATAAAAACATCCTGAAGGAATGGAGTGTTGGGGTGTCACTATCCATCGCTCCTCCCCCTCCTCCCCGTACAGGCATAAAGCTAGATGTCTCTCCCTCGCTGCTGGCCAATGGGGAGTGACGTCGTTACGCTGCTGGCCAATGGGGAGTGATGTCGTTACGCTGCTGGCCAATGGGGAGTGACGTTGTTACGCTGCTGGCCAATGGGGAGTGACGACGTTACGCTGCTGGCCAATGGGGAGTGACGTTGTTACACTGCTGGCCAATGGGGAGTGACGTTGTTACACTGCTGGCCAATGGGGAGTGACGTTGTTACGCTGCTGGCCAATGGGGAGTGACGTTGTTACGCTGCTGGCCAATGGGGAGTGACGTTACGTGGCGGCCATCTTGTGAGAGTGTAGCATAACATTGTGTCTATGAGCATATACTTTTTAAATGACCATAACTCACTTATTTTTCAACTGATTTTCAAACGGATTGGTTTGTTGTAAACGTCAGACGTCCGCATCATATGAGCCGTTATATGATGTTTTTGAAAAAAAGATGGCCACCGTGAATGACGACGGTGTTTAATCCATAACTCCTCCCCCTCCATAAAGGTCGGCCAGCTTGCGGAAGCGCGGTCCCCACTCCCCCAGATAGTCGTATTCCTGGTCTCCACCACTGGAGGCAGTGTGGAGCGAGGAGAGGGAGCCGGCTGCCGAACCGCTGCCTTCGTAGTCGAACACCAGGAGAGAGTCGTAGGGAGGAGCAGTCGGGTCGTTGTCTGCCGCTTGGAGACCCTGGGGAGAGAGAGAGAGAGAGACATTAAGACCCTATGGAGAGAGAGAGAGAGAGAGAGAGAGAGAGAGAGAGAGAGAGAGAGAGAGAGAGAGAGAGAGAGAGAGAGAGAGAGAGAGAGAGAGAGAGAGAGAGAGAGAGAGAGAGAGAGAGAGAGAGAGACATTAACACTATAGAGAGTCGTAGGGAGGAGCAGTCGGGTCGTTGTCTGCCGCTTGGGGAGAGAGAGAGAGAGACAGAGAGAGAGAGAGAGAGACATTAAGACCCTATGGAGAGAGAGAGAGAGAGAGAGAGAGAGAGAGAGAGAGAGAGAGAGAGAGAGAGAGAGAGAGAGAGAGAGAGAGAGAGAGAGAGAGAGACATTAACGCTATAGAGAGTCGTAGGGAGGAGCAGTCGGGTCGTTGTCTGCCGCTTGGAGACCCTGGGGAGAGAGAGAGAGAGAGACAGAGAGAGAGACACAGAGAGACAGAGAGAGAGAGACAGAGAGAGAGAGAGTGAGAGTGAGAGAGTGAGAGAGAGAGAGAGAGAGAGAGAGAGAGAGAGAGAGAGAGAGAGAGAGAGAGAGAGAGAGACATTAAGACCCTATGGAGAGAGAGAGAGAGAGAGAGAGAGAGAGAGAGAGAGAGAGAGAGAGAGAGAGAGAGAGAGTGTGAGTGTATCGTATGTTAGGTTTAGGGTCAGGGTACTACCTCGTGTATAAAGTCTCCTATATCCCCCGGCTGCGGCACTGCAGACCTCAGACGGTACTGGTGTAGGGTTAGGGTAAGGTTTAGGGTACTACCTCGTGTATAAAGTCTCCTATATCCTCCGGCTGCGGCGCTGCAGACCTCAGAGGGTACTGGTGTAGGGTTAGGGTAAGGTTTAGGGTATTACCTCGTGTATAAAGTCTCCTCCTATAACCTAAACCAGTCAGACCACATCTCACTGTTCCTCCTCCCTTCATACCTACCTCTCATTAAACGGATTAAACTTCAGTTTAGGTCAGTGAAAGTCTGGCCAGAGGGGGCTGAAAGCTCACTTCATACCTACCTCTCATTAAACGGATTAAACTTCAGTTTAGGTCAGTGAAAGTCTGGCCAGAGGGGGCTGAAAGCTCACTCCAGCAGCAGTTCCAGTTTTCTACACAGGCCACCCAGGACTCCCTCACGGACATTGATCTCTATACTGGCTCTGTTTTGGACTACATCAACAGTTGTATTAATAATGTCACTACACACAAGCAAATAAAAACATTTCCCAATCAGAAGCCCTGGATGAATGCTGAGGTCCGGCTACTTCTAAAAGCACGAGATGCTACATTTAGGAATGGTGACAAGGATGCCTACACTCTAGCCAGAGCTAACCTGAAGAAGGGCATAAAGAGGGCCAAATACAGTATGCCTATAAGATGCGGATCGAGGAGCACTTTAATATCTTTGTACGCCGTTCTCGAGCTGCTCGTGGACCTCCGTGGAGAACCCCACTGCGGTAACGCGGACGGCTCGTATCACGACGAGATGTAGATTTCATTCTTTAATCCAACTATTAGTCCGTGCGCATCGTCTGATGATCATCCCGTTGCTAACTTTCATTTGGAACAGAATTGAGCGACAACTCTTTTTTTTTTGTCCCATTCACTTCCATTCAATCCAATGCATTCAAACGGCTCTCCTGTGTTTTCGCTCTGAATGGGGTTGTCGCACTGGTGAATCAACTAGCGCTACACGGCTCTTCCTGACTTGTGACCCGGATGTATATGGGCAGATCGCCAGATGACCGATTAGGCAAGACAACAGACACAGCATAACAGAAACAGCACATCCTGTTTAGGAGATCTGAGCTTCAAAATAAGGGCTTTTTTACCGATCGAACTGGTTTGAGCCGCGGCAATGGAGAGGAAACAAAGAAGGTCCCCCTAGCGGTCAATGAGTTAATAACTCTGACCTTCGCCGTATGTGGCAAGGCATACAGGCAATCACTAACTATAAACCTCACAACTCCACCTCCCTGACCAGCAGTTCCTCTCTGCCTGATGAGCTGAACTATTTCTATGCTCGCTTCGACCGGGACAACAGGGAGACCGCCACCAAGACCAGCGTCCCATCAGGTGACCAACCGCTCACTTTCTCTACCAGTGAGGTGTACACCACACTGTGTAGGGTCAATGTACGGAAGGCTGCGGGTCCTGACGGAATCCCTGGTCGTGTTCTGAGGGCCTGTGCTGAGCAGCTGGCAGGGGTGTTCTGCAACATTTTTAACCTCTCTCTGTCCCAGGCTGTCGTTCCTGTGTGCCTGAAAACAGCCACCATTGTTCCAGTACCCATTGGAACAAAGCATTCCACCACATCAAGCCTGAATGACTTCCGCCCCGTGGCACTCACCCCCATCATCACCAAGTGCTTCGAGAGGCTGGTACTGGCACACCTGAAATCCACCTTACCACCAACTCTGGACCCTCATCAGTATGCCTACCGTCACAACAGGCCAACGGAGGATGCTATTTCTACTGCAATACACACAGCACTGACTCACCTGGAACTCACCAACACCTACGTCAGGATGCTGTTTATTGACTTTAGCTCGGCATTCAACACCATCATTCCCTCCAAACTGGTCACCAAACTTCATCACCTTGGCATCAGCACCTCTCTCTGCAACTGGATCCTGGACTTTCTGACCAACAGACCTCAGTCGGTTAGGCTGGAGAATTACACCTCGTCCACCATGACACTGAACACTGGCGTACCACAGGGCTGTGTACTCAGTCCCCTCCTCTACTCCCTCTTTACCTTTGACTGTGTTCCTCTGCATGGCTCTAACAACACCATCATCAAGTTGGCAGATGACACCACGGTGGTAGGCCTGATCAGATGACACCATGGTGGTAGGACTAATCAGATGACACCATGGTGGTAGGACTAATCAGATGACACCATGGTGGTAGGACTAATCAGATGACACCATGGTGGTAGGACTAATCAGATGACACCATGGTGGTAGGACTGATCAGATGACACCATGGTGGTAGGACTAATCAGATGACACCATGGTGGTAGGACTAATCAGAGGACACCATGGTGGTAGGACTAATCAGAGGACACCATGGTGGTAGGTCTGATCAGATGACACCATGGTGGTAGGACTAATCAGATGACACCATGGTGGTAGGACTAATCAGATGACACCATGGTGGTAGGACTAATCAGATGACACCATGGTGGTAGGCCTAATCAAGAACAACGATGAGTCGCCCTACAGGGAGGAGGTCCAGCACCTGACAGCGTGGTGCGCTAGCAACAACCTGGCTCTCAACACCTCTAAGACCAAGGAGCTTATTGTTGATTACAGGAGAACCAAACGCTGTGATCACAGCCCAATCCTCATCAATGGGGCTGTGGTGGAGCGGGTAACCAGTTTTAAGTTCCTGGGTGTCCATCTCTCTGAGGATCTCTCTGTACACTTATCAAGAAAGCACAACAGCGGCTGTACTTTTTGAGGACAGGAAAGCTCAACTTTCTCCCCGGATCCTGGTGAACTTTTACCGTTGCACCATTGAGAGCATATTGACCAACTGCATCTCAGTGTGGTATAACAACTGTACAGTGGCTGACCGGAAAGCCCTACAACGAGTGGTCAAAACTCCCCAGTACATCATCGGCACCCAACTCCCGCCCATTGAGGACTTACAACGCCAGAGGTGTCTCCCTGCTGAACACTGCCCCTCCTACCTGTCTGTCTCCCTGCTGAACACTGCCCCTCCTACCTGTCTGTCTCCCTGCTGAACACTGCCCCTCCTACCTGTCTGTCTCCCTGCTGAACACTGCCCCTCCTACCTGTCTGTCTCCCTGCTGAACACTGCCCCTCCTACCTGTCTGTCTCCCTGCTGAACACTGCCCCTCCTACCTGTCTGTCTCCCTGCTGAACACTGCCCCTCCTACCTGTCTGTCTCCCTGCTGAACACTGCCCCTCCTCAATGACTGAACCATAACACCCCTCCTACCTTCTGATGTTGTGCTCACTTAGTATTGGCATGTTGGCAAGAGTGGGTGGGATCTGGCACAGACTGTTCTTCCCTTTACTTATTTATCCGCATAGTACAGTTCATTCATTATCATTGCTTATTTATTTATTTATTTATTTATTTATTTATTTATTTATTTATTTATTTATTTATTTATTTATTTATTTATTTATTTATTTATTTATTTATTTATTTATTTATTCATTCATAGCAGTTACTGTCCACTCTGTACTTTAAAGAATAATAATATGCACTTTTTTCATATTTCAATGCTGTATTGCACTTTGGTCAGACGCCACTGTTCATTTCACTGTCAAAGTATCTGCATACTCTGAGCAGTGACAATAAATTGAATCTGAATCTGATATTCCCATGGGGTTAGGGTTAGGTTTAGGGTACTACCTCGTGTATAAAGTCTCCTATAACCCCATAGGGTTAGATTTAGGGTATTAGGGTTAAGTTTAGGGTATTAGGGTTAGGTTTAGGGTACTACCTCGTGTATAAAGTCTCCTATATCCCCATAGGGTTAGATTTAGGGTATTAGGGTTAAGTTTAGGGTATTAGGGTAAGGTTTAGGGTACTACCTCGTGTATAAAGTCTCCTATAACCCCATAGGGTTAGATTTAGGGTATTAGGGTTAAGTTTAGGGTATTAGGGTAAGGTTTAGGGTACTACCTCGTGTATAAAGTCTCCTATATCCCCATAGGGTTAGATTTGGGTATTAGGGTAAGGTTTAGGGTACTACCTCGTGTATAAAGTCTCCTATATCCCCCGGCTGCGGCGCTGCAGACCTCAGAGGGTACTGGTGTAGGGTTAGGGTAAGGTTTAGGGTACTACCTCGTGTATAAAGTCTCCTATATCCCCTGGCTGCGGTGCTGCAGACCTCAGAGGGTACTGGTGCTCGTGGTGCAGCGGTCTCTCGTCTAACCGTCGGATCCCAACCTTCACACACTCTGGCTCAAGGGCGTCTGGCTGCTGCAGCTGGCTCAGGTCATAGTCCTGAAGAACACACACACACACACACACACACACACACACACACACACACACACACACACACACACACACACACACACACACACACACACACAGACGCATGCACGCACGCACGCATGCATGCACACACACACACACACACACACACGCACGCACACACTAAGCAAAATGTATCCTGAAGACATCAAACTGCATCCTATGAATACTAAATTGCCAGAAGGAACAATGTCAAAGCAAAGTTTGATTTAGGATGGGAACTTTTATTCCAATGTTAACTCCTTTAATGCCCCAATGGTGTCTGTAAGTACTGTAGCATATACAGGACTAACACACAGTGTCAAACTACAAACATGGCTGCAGTGAAACTACAAACATGGCTGCAGTGAAACTACAAACATGGCTGCCCTCACTACAGTGAAACTACAAACATGGCTGCAGTGAAACTACAAACATGGCTGCAGTGAAACTACAAACATGGCTGCAGTGAAACTACAAACATGGCTGCAGTGAAACAACAAACATGGCTGCAGTGAAACTACAAACATGGCTGCCCCCACTGTGGTGAAACAACAAACATGGCTGCAGTGAAACTACAAACATGGCTGCAGTGAAACAACAAACATGGCTGCAGTGAAACTACAAACATGGCTGCAGTGAAACTACAAACATGGCTGCCCCCACTGCGGTGAAACAACAAACATGGCTGCAGTGAAACTACAAACATGGCTGCCCCCACTGCAGTGAAACACGAATGTATCAATCTGGCTATTAAATCAACGTACGATAAATTGTTTCTTAAAGAAGTGTCTGGTATTATAAAGAAAAAGGAGTTTTCTTTTCATGCAAAAACAAACTTTTACATTGCCAAAGCAAAAGGCTAAATTAGAGTCCTGCAAGCCCGTTGGTACCCGGCCCTCCAAAACGGGCTGGGTTCGGGCTGTGTGTGTGTATACCTGGTCCTCCTCTCTTCCTCCCTCCTCGTCATATTTCAGTATATTGTGTGTATATTGTGTGTATAATATGTGTATATCGTGTGTATATCGTGTGTATATCGTGTGTATATCGTGTGTATATTGTGTGTATATTATGTGTACCTGGTCCTCCTCTCCTCCTCGTCATATTTCAGTATATTGTCTCTGTGTGTCTCTGTGTGGTGTGTGTGTGTTAGGGTTAGGGTTAGGGTTTAGGGTATATATATACAGTACCTGGTCCTCCTCTCCTCCTCCTTCCTCGTCATATTTCAGTATATTGTCTCTGTGTGTCTCTGTGTGGTGTGGTGTGGTGGTGTGGTGTGGTTTGGTGTGGTTTGGTGTGGTACCTGGTCCTCCTCTCCTCCTCCCTCCTCGTCATATTTCAGTATATTATCTCTGTGTGTCTCTGTGTGGTGTGTGTGTTAGGGTTAGGGTTAGGGTTTAGGGTATATATATACAGTACCTGGTCCTCCTCTCCTCCTCCTTCCTCGTCATATTTCAGTATATTGTCTCTGTGTGTCTCTGTGTGGTGTGGTGTGGTGGTGTGGTGTGGTTTGGTGTGGTTTGGTGTGGTACCTGGTCCTCCTCTCCTCCTCCCTCCTCGTCATATTTCAGTATATTATCTCTGTGTGTCTCTGTGTGGTGTGTGTGTTAGGGTTAGGGTTAGGGTATATATATATATATATACCTGATCCTCCTCTCCTCCTCCTTCCTCGTCATATTTCAGTATATTGTCTCTGTGTGTCTCTGTGTGGTGTGTGTTAGGGTTAGGGTTAGGGTTATACCTGATCCTCCTCTCCTCCTCCCTCCTCGTCATATTTCAGTATATTGTCTCTGTGTGGTGTGGGTTAGGTTTGTGGTAAAAGACTTCAATGTTTTGTATCTTACAACATTATGTATGAGTACAATACAGAGAATGTTTGCATTCGCCATCTTTGTTGAAGGAGTCTATAGGTCTGACATAAATAATCTTAATTATCTTTCATAGTGGTTTAAGCCCTGTGGAAATGTTGTGTTAAGTTTTAAAATCCATTGTTTTTCTGCAAACTTCCTCTCTCCCTCTGTCCATGTTTGATTGGATTCTAATCCACACACTTCCATTGCCCCAATTCCATGTCCCATAAAGTGTTCTACTATTAGGGACATCTCTTTGGCATTTTTTATGTTATATCTATGTTGGTTAAGTCTATCCTAATAGGTTAAGTCTATTAGGGTTAGGGTTATACCTGATCCTCCTCTCCTCCTCCTTCCTCGTCATATTTCAGTATATTGTCTCTGTGTAGTGTGGTTTGGTGTGGTGTGTGGTGTGGTGTCTGTAGGGTTAGGGTTAGGGTTTAGGGTATATATATATATACCTGGTCCTCCTCTCCTCCTCCTTCCTCATCATATTTCAGTATGTTGTCTCTGACATCGTCTTCAGGGTCGATCAGCAGCTGTTTGGCCTGACGCTCTTTATCCCTCCTCTTCATCCACATGACGAAGACGAGCACCAGCACTACACAACACACACACACACACACACGTGCACGCGCACACGCACACACACGCACACACGCACACACACACACACACACACACACACACACACACACACACACACACACACACACACAAATGTAACCAAAGCTCTCAGAGGTGAACTATGAACACTGCAGTGTCAACTAGTAACCAAACTGCAGTACCCTACAGGGCCCGGAGTCTTCCCCACAGTACCCTACAGGGCCCAGAGTCTTCCCCACAGTACCCTGCAGGGCCACAGTACCCTGCAGGGCCCAGAGTCTTCCCCACACAGTACCCTGCAGGGCCCAGAGTCTTCCCTGCGCCCCCTACTGGTGTAATGACACGGAAGACTCTGGCTCAGAGCGGATCTAGCAGATCTAGGGGAAATGCCCCCCTAAATGCCCAGTCTGCCCACCAAACACCATGCCATGCAAAACAACCCAAGATATTTCAAATTAAAGTGCTTCTATTTAAAATGATTTGAAACACTACTACTGCTACTAACTAACTACAGCTGTGTCACCACTAAACCAACAGCATTTCATCATTGTCCTGTAACTGAAAATGGTATGGGGGCGACTTCATGAAGTCTTCTGAAGTAAGTCACACCCATACCATTTTCAGTGACCCCCCCATGCCCATGCCTAGATCCGCCCTGGCTGCCAGTCAGTTAGTGGGATGCGCAGAGAGTGCAAGGATCAAAGCAGAGAGAGAGAGAGAGAGAGAGAGAGAGAGAGAGAGAGAGAGAGAGAGAGAGAGAGAGAGAGAGAGAGAGAGAGAGAGAGAGAGAGAGAGAGAGAGAGAGAGAGAGAGAGAGAGAGAGAGTGTGTGTGTGTGTGTGTGTGTGTGTGTGTGTGTGTGTGTGTGTGTGTGTGTGTGTGTGTGTGTGTGTGTGTGTGTGTGTGTGTGTGTGTGTGTGTGTGTGTGTTCATACCCAGAAGAATGATGATACAGATGAGAATAGCGATGATCGCTCCTGTTCCTAAACCTGCAGCGATGATTCTCTCCATGTCAACACATCCGCCATGATGGTCACACTGACACACCTGTAGTAGATTACATTACATAGATTACATTACATAGATTACATTACATAGATTACATTACATAGATTACAGTGATGATTCTCTCCATGTCAACACATCCGCCATGATGGTCACACTGACACACCTGTAATAGATTACATTACATAGATTACATTACATAGATTACAGTGATGATTCTCTCCATGATGGTCAACACATCCGCCATGATGGTCACACTGACACACCTGTAATAGATTACATTACATAGATTACATTACATAGATTACAGTGATGACATTACATAGATTACAGTGATGATTTGCTCCATGATGGTCACACTGACACACCTAAAATAGATTACATTACATAGATTACATTACATAGATTACATTACATAGATTACAGTGATGATTCGCTCCATGATGGTCACACTGACACACCTGTAATAGATTACATTACATAGATTACATTACATAGATTACATTACATAGATTACAGTGATGATTCGCTCCATGATGGTCACACTGACACACCTGGAATAGATTACATTACATAGATTACATTACATAGATTACATTACATAGATTACATTACATAGATTACATTACATAGATTACATTACATAGATTACAGTGATGATTCGCTCCATGATGGTCACACTGACACACCTGTAATTTAAAGTACAATAAGTAATGAGTTACATTCTTGCTGTTGCTATTTTATCAGTGCATACTAGACACACTGCAGAACCTGCTCTCTCCACAAAGCAAATTCCTCTGTCCATTCCTGCTGAAGAATATGACACTCCTTGTCCTTTTTTGTCTTTTAGCCGTCTTCTCGAAAGGGTTTCTTTCTAGTTAATGTGATTAGTTTGTTGTACAGAACTTCTTGCACATGTGCACATCGGCCGCTATTTTGGACAGCAGAGAAAAATATGTCAAACAGTGTCTGAGACTCTGAGTCTGAGTCTGCCTCATCTGCACTGCCATGCTATTGATAGATAAATAGGTTGGATACAAGTGTATGTTTGCCACTTTCACACTGAAAGTATAGTGAAACTGCTTTCTAGTTGCCGGTGACGGCGCCGTTTCACTTTTTTATTTAATTAAAGACCTGTCTGTGAGCCTGATGCAGCCATCTAATTGCCCTAACCTTAATTGCTCTAATTGCTCCTGATGTGCAGGTTGCGCTTTGCATGGTTTCTTCCACCGGGAGAAACCATGCAGTGTATTCAGTGTATGAATGTGTGTGTGTGTGTGTGTGTGTGTGTGTGTGTGTGTGAATGTGATGCACGATCTAGACAGACAGACAGACAGACAGACAGACAGACAGACAGACAGACAGACAGACAGACAGACAGACAGACAGACAGACAGACAGACAGACAGGTTGCTAGGTAGATACCTTGACTCTCAGTAGAGATGTGTTGCTCATGGGCAGACAGACAGACAGACAGACAGACAGACAGACAGACAGACAGACAGACAGACAGACAGGTTGCTAGGTAGATACCTTGACTCTCAGTAGAGATGTGTTGCTCATGGGCAGACAGACAGACAGACAGACAGACAGACAGACAGACAGACAGACAGACAGACAGACAGACAGACAGACAGACAGACAGACAGACAGACAGACAGACAGACAGACAGACAGACAGACAGGTTGCTAGGTAGATACCTTGACTCTCAGTAGAGATGTGTTGCTCATGGGCAGACAGACAGACAGACAGACAGACAGACAGACAGACAGACAGACAGACAGACAGACAGGTTGCTAGGTAGATACCTTGACTCTCAGTAGAGATGTATTGCTCATGGGCAGACAGACAGACAGACAGACAGACAGACAGACAGACAGACAGACAGACAGACAGACAGACAGACAGACAGACAGACAGACAGACAGACAGACAGGTTGCTAGGTAGATACCTTGACTCTCAGTAGAGATGTATTGCTCATGGGCAGGTTTCCAGAGTCAGTGATGATAATCGGAACTTCGTAGATTCCACTCTGTAGAAAACCGTTCTTCAGACGCAACGAGGCATATTCACCTGGAGACAGCCAATCAGAGGACAGAACACTATTACACCATGGCATATTAACCTGGAGACAGCCAATCAGAGGACAGAACACTATTACACCATGGCATATTAACCTGGAGACAGCCAATCAGAGGACAGAACACTATTACACCATGGCATATTAACCTTTAGACAGCCAATCAGAGGACAGAACACTATTCACCTACACAACTAGAGCAGTGGTTTTCTACCAGTGGTCCGAACCCTTGAGAGGGTTCCAGGTGGTCCCCAGCTAAGTTGTTTAACCAGAAGTAAGTCTTGAGAGTGTAAAAATGAAACCAAATGGACCCTTGCAGGTTCATTTGGTTTCATTTCTACACTCTCAAGAGTTAAAATATTCATCATGGGAATTAGTCCAAGTCTACACTAACTATACGATTAACACAGGGACAGAAGCAAAATAAATCTTTAGTTTTGGGGTCTGTGCGGCTAAAATGTCCCCAAATGGTGGCCGCGTGCGGCCGGTTGGCCAGCTCGAAGGCCAAGGGTCCAGCGTTGGGTTAAGGGTTAAGGGTTAGGTTTAGAGGTATCGTATCGTACCAGTGAGTCTGGATAGAGTCCAGTTGCGTCTCACAGCTTGCGGCCGGTTGGCCAACTCGAAGGCCAAGGGTCCAGGGTTGGGTTAGGGTTAAGGGTTAAGGGTTAGGGTTAAGGGTTAGGTGATTAAGGGCAGAGGGTTAGGGGTTAGGGTTAAGGGTTAGGGTTAGGTGATTAAGGGCAGAGGGTTAGGGTTTAGGGTTAGGGGTATCGTATCGTACCAGTGAGTCTGGATAGAGTCCAGTTGCGTCTCACAGCTTGCGGCCGGTTGGCCAGCTCGAAGGCCAAGGGTCCAGGGTTGGGTTAGGGTTAAGGGTTAAGGGTAAGGGTTAAGGGTTAAGGGTTAAGGGTTAGGGTTAAGGGTTAAGGGTTAAGGGTTAGGGTTAAGGGTTAAGGGTTAAGGGTTAAGGGTTAGGGTTAAGAGTTAGGGTTAAGGGTTAAGGGTTAAGGGTTAAGGGTTAAGGGTTAGGGTTAAGGGTTAGGTGATTAAGGGCAGAGGGTTAGGGTTATTGTATCGTACCAGTGAGTCTGGATAGAGTCCAGTTGCGTCTCACAGCTTGCGGCCGGTTGGCCAGCTCGAAGGCCAAGGGTCCAGGGTTGGGGTAGGGTTAAGGGTTAAGGGTTAGGTGATTAAGGGCAGAGGGTTAGGGTTGAGGTTAGGGGTATTGTATCGTACCAGTGAGTCTGGATAGAGTCCAGTTGCGTCTAACAGCTTGCGGCCGGTTGGCCAACTCGAAGGCGAAGGGTCCTGCGTTGGGACTGAGGTCCAGGTCTGTAGCCGTCAGGTTGATGCTGTTAGGATCTGGATTCTCACAGATCTCTACCTCCGCAGGGAAGACCCGAGGAGCGTTGTCATTGATGTCCAGAAGAAACATCTGGAGGGTACCGGTGCCGCTAGCCGGGGGGTTGCCTAGAGGAGTAGTTACACATCATTAATATTAAACATCTGGAGGGTATCGGTGCCGCTAGCCGGGGGGTTGCCTAGAGGAGCAGTTTCACATCATTAATAATAAACATATTAAACATCTGGAGGGTACCGGTGCCGCTAGCCGGGGGGTTGCCTAGAGCAGACATTACAGATCATTAATATTAAACATATTAAACATCTGGAGGGTACCGGTGCCACTAGCCGGGGGGTTGCCTAGAGGAGACGTTACACATCATTAATATTAAACATCTAGCTGGGGGGTTGCTTAGAGGAGTCGTTACAGATCATTAATATTAAAGCAAGTATAGTTCTCTCGGTTACACACCCTTGTACTGCTGAAGTATAGTTCTCGGTTATACAACCTTGTACTGCTGAAGTATAGTTCTCTCGGTTACACACCCTTGTACTGCTGAATTATACTGTAGTTCTCGGTTATACACCCTTGTACTGCTGAAGTATAGTTCTCACTTTGCAGCGCCAGCAGCCTAGCCTGGGTAAACGACTCCCCCTGCTGGACAACATGCATTCCATGCTGTTCAGAAGAGAGCTCAAAAGCATTTCTTTAAACGATCATAACTTTTGATAGGAACGTGCTAGAGACTTACTTTTTTTTTGATAGACTCAGACATTTTTGCTCTACAAGACTGGAGCCAGATTGAATCATCATGTGTGTTAAAGGAACCAGAAACCCTTCTGTGGATTCTCCTTTAAATTCTGTACCGTACCGTTGTACCGTCGTAACCGGTGTTTTATTGAAGAATAGCAGGTGTACACGCCTCATAGCAGGTGTACACGACTCATAGCACAGAGTGTGAACAGGCGTGAATACCTAATATTTTGTGGGGAAATTGGGAAAATGCAGCACAAATCTTTCACTATGTTGTTTCAGAGCCAACGTTACTGTATAAGCTCTATGGCAGTTCAAACGGATTTACAAACAGATTGCTTTGTTACAAACCTTATCAATCTGGCTATGTGTTAGGATGCTTATTTGCTTAAGGTCTCTTGAGAGCGTTAAAATGAAACCAAATGGCCTCAATCTGACTGTCTCTGGTTCATCCAGGGACGATCTAAGTTAGTCTGGATCAATCTGACTGTCTCTGGTTCATCCAGGGATTAGGTCTGGTGCTGAGTGTCACCATGAAGGTAAAGTTATACTGGTTGTATTGTTCCTACCGTTGTCCATGGCCATGATCTTACCGTTATCTGTAGCCATGAACGTAACGTTGTACATGTTGTATTATTGTAGATCTTACCGTTATCTGTAGCCATAAACGTAACGTTGTACATGTTGTTATTATTGTAGATCTTACCGTTATCCGTAGCCATAAACGTAACGTTGTACATGTTGTATTATTGTAGATCTTACCGTTATCTGTAGCCATAAACGTAACGTTGTACATGTTGTTCTTGACGTAGGGAGACTCTCGGTCCAGGGTAGCGATGGTGGAGATGTTGTACATGTTGTATTGTATTGTATTGTACTGTATTGTATTGTATTGTATTGTATTGTATTGTATTGTATTGTTTTGTACTTACCGTTATCTGTAGCCATAAACGTAACGTTGTACATGTTGTACATGTTGTATTATTGTAGATCTTACTGTTATCTGTAGCCATAAACGTAACCTTGTACATGTTGTATTATTGTAGATCTTACCGTTGTCCGTAGCCATAAACGTAACGTTGTACATTTTGTACATGTTGTATTATTGTAGATCTTACCGTTGTCCGTAGCCATAAACGTAACGTTGTACATGTTGTATTATTGTATATCTTACCGTTATCCGTAGCCATAAACGTAACGTTGTACATGTTGTTCTTGACGTAGGGAGACTCTCGGTCCAGGGTAGCGATGGTGGAGATGTTGTACATGTTGTATTGTATTGTATTGTACTGTACTGTACTTACCGTTATCCGTAGCCATAAACGTAACGTTGTACATGTTGTATTGTATTGTATTGTATTGTATTGTATTGTATTGTATTGTATTGTATTGTATTGTTACTGTATTGTATTGTATTGTATTGTATTGTATTGTATTGTATTGTATTGTATTGTACTTACCGTTGTCCGTAGCCATAAACGTAACGTTGTACATGTTGTATTATTGTATATCTTACCGTTATCCGTAGCCATAAAGGTAACGTTGTACATGTTGTTCTTGACGTAGGGAGACTCTCGGTCCAGGGTAGCGATGGTGGAGATCCGTCCGTTCACAGGGTCGATCTCCAGCCAGTTGGCCGGATCGTACAGCTTGGAGTACCTGCCAATCAGAGAGAGGTCATGAGATCACATCAGCCAATGCCATCGGAGGAAAGAGTGGCGACATTGAGGGGTCAAAAACTAAGCTGCTGTTCATGCTGCCTGAATAGGGACAAAATGGAATTGGAAATGCACTGTTTTTAACGAAGGCGACGCAAATATGACCTAGTTCAGAACATGTGTGCAACATGACAACTATTTCAAAGTATCTGTAATGTTTATGTTGTATTACGAGTTACGACCATACAAAGCATCAAAGATAAAGGGATTCAACCTGGGCTGTGAGTCAGGTGCTTTCAGGACAGTCACTGTCACTGTGTTCCCACTCTGACCGGCCCAGGGACCAATGGTCCTTGAGAGAGTTCCAATTAAATATGGAAAGTTGGTTAACCAGATGTAACTCTTTGAGAGCGTAAAAATGAAACCAAATGGACCCGCAAGGGTCCATTTGGTTTCATTTTTACGCTCTCAAGAGTTAAAATATTCATCATCCGATTTACCACAATCAGAGAATGTAAAAGAATGGTCATTTTTTTGTATCTATGTTATCCTGTTTTGTTTCCCAAATCCAGCCTGATATTGTGGACAAAAACAAAATAAATCTTTAGTTTTGCGGTCTGTGGGCCTAAAATGTCATCAAATGGTGGTCCTATGTGGCTCAAATACTGAATAAATAGTGAGCCCTGGTGTCAAAATGTTATCTTGAAATTAAATTAATATCACACAGACTTTAGTGCAGCCTTTAGTCTTGGCCTCTCCTCAATGTTTTATGTATCTCATTTGGCCTCTTGGGAAAAATAATTGCCCACCACTGGTGTAAACAGTCCTTCCTCAGGGTGTTAACTAGTGGTCCTTACCTTATACTCTGTCTCTGGTAGTGGTCAGGGTGTTAACAGGGGGTCCCTAGTGGTCCTTACCTTATACTCTGTCTCTGGTAGTGGTCAGGGTGTTAACAGGGGGTCCCTAGGGGCCCTAGGGGTGATGGTTTTACCTTATACTCTGTCTCTGGTAGCGGTCGGGGTCCTGAGCGGTGAAGGCCGTTAACAGGGAGTGTGTAAACAGTCCTTCCTCAGGGTGTTAACAGGGGTCTCTAGGGGTCCCTAGGGGTCTCTAGGGGGTCCCTAGGGGTTATGGTTAGTGGTCCTTACCTTATAGCTGTCTCTGGTATCGGTCAGGGTCCTGAGCGGTGAAGGCCGTTAACAGGGAGTGTGTAAAACAGTCCTTAGGGGTCCCTAGGGGTCCCTAGAGGTCTCTAGGGTTTATGGTTAGTGTCAGGGTGTTAACAGGGGGTCCTAGGGGTCCTTAGGGGTCCCTAGGGGTTCTGGTTTTACCTTATACTCTGTCTCTGGTAGCGGTCAGGGTGTTAAACTAGGGGTCTTTAGGGGACCCTAGGGGTTATGGTTAGTGTCGGGGTGTTAACAGGGGGTCCCTAGGGGTCCTAGGGGTGATGGTTTTACCTTATACTCTGTCTCTGATAACGGTCAGGGGTCCTGAGCGGTGAATGCCGTTAAAAGGGAGTGTGTAAACAGTCCTTCCTCAGGGTGTTAACAGGGGGTCCTAGGGGTCCTAGGGGTCCTTACCTTATACTCTGTCTCTGGTAGCGGTCAGGGTGTTAACTGGGGGTCCTTAGGGGACCCTAGGGGTTATGGTTAGTGTCGGGGTGTTAACTGGGGGACCTAGGGTCCCTAGGGGTCCCTAGGGGTCCCTAGGTTATTTGTCCCTAGGTGTCTAGGGGTCCTAGGGGTTATGGTTTTACCTTATACTCTGTCTCTGGTAGCGGTCAGGGTCCGGAGCGGTGAAGGCCTTTAACAGGTTTGTGTAAACAGTCCTTCCTCAGGGTGTTAACAGGGGTCTCTAGGGGTCCCAGGGGGTCCCTAGGGGTCCCTAGGGGTCCCTAGGGGTTATGGTTTTACCTTATACTCTGTCTCTGATAACGGTCAGGGTCCTGAGCGGTGAATGCCGTTAACAGGGAGTGTGTAAACAGTCCTTCCTCAGGGTGTTAACAGGGGTCCCTAGGGGTCCCTAGGGGTCCTTACCTTATACTCTGTCTCTGGTAGCGGTCAGGGTGTTAACTGTGGGTCCTAGGGGTCCCTAGGGGTACCTAGGGGTTAGTGGTCCTTACCTTATACTCTGTCTCTGGTAGCGGTCAGGGTCCTGAGCGGTGAAGGCCGTTAACAGGGAGTGTGTAAACAGTCCTTCCTCAGGGTGTTAACTGGGGGTCTTTAGGGGTCCCTAGGGGTCAGGGTGTTATCAGGGGGTCCTAGGGGTGATGGTTTTACCTTATACTCTGTCTCTGGTAGCGGTCAGGGTCCTGAGCGGTGAAGGCCGTTAACAGGGAGTGTGTAAACAGTCCTTAGGGGTCCCTAGGGGTCCTAGAGGTCTCTAGGGTTTATGGTTAGTGTCAGGGTTGTTAACAGGGGGTCTTTAGGGGTCCTAGGGGTTATGTTAGTGGTCTTACCTTATACTCTGTCTCTGGGTAGCGGTCAGGGTCCTGAGCGGTTGAATGCCGTTAACAGGGTGTGTAAACAGTCCTTCCTCAGGGTGTTAACAGGGGTCTCTAGGGGTTTCCCTAGGGGTCTCCTAGGGACCCTAGGGGTTAGGGGTCCTTACCTTATACTCTGTCTCTGGTAGCGGTCAGGGTCCTGAGCGGTGAAGGCCGTTAACAGGGAGTGTGTAAACAGTCCTTCCTCCAGTTTGAGACTCTTTGGGTTCTGGGTGAATTCTGGAGCTTCATTCACATCCAGGACTCTGATGGACACAGTGGAGGTGGACTGGCGGGGCAGATGGATACCCCGGGGCAGGGGCAACTGGTTCTCTGTTACCACTGTCAGCATGAACGACCGCGTTGGCTCGTAGTCGATGGGCTGTAATAATAATAATAATAATATTAATACTAATACTACTACAGATAGATACCCCGGGGCAGATGGATACCCCGGGGCAGGTGGATACCCCGGGGCAGGGGCAACTGGTTCTCTGTTACCACCGTCAGCATGAAGGACCTGGTCGGCTCGTAGTCGATGGGCTGGAATAATAACAATAATAATATTATTATTAATACTAATACTACTATTACTACTACTAATACTACTACAGATGGATACCCCGGGGCAGATGGATACCCCGGGGCAGATGGATACCCCGGGGCAGGTGGATACCCCGGGGCAGGTGGATACCCCGGGGCAGGTGGATACCCCGGGGCAGGTGGATACCCCGGGGCAGGTGGATACCCCGGGGCAGGTGGATACCCCGGGGCAGGTGGATACCCCGGGGCAGGTGGATACCCCGGGGCAGGGGCAACTGGTTCTCTGTTACCACCGTCAGCATGAAGGAGCGAGTCGGCTCGTAGTCGATGGGCTGCATGGGGAGAATAATAATATTATTACTAATACTACTACTATTACCAGGGGCGGATTGGCCATCTGTAGTACAGGGAGTTTTCCCGGTGGCCTGCGCCACCTAGTGGCCTGGACAAGATCCAAAATGCACTAGTGGTACTTCCAAAATGCACTAGAATGCGCTAGATACTCTGCCTGGAACATACAGATCAAAATGACCATTAATCTTCTACATTCTCTAGTTGTGTAGACTACGTTGGGATAATTCACATGATGAATATTTTAACTCTTGAGGGTGTAAAAAATTTTACGCTCTCAAAGAGAGAGACAGGTGGCTACAGCCTCTGTCATGATGGCCTCCAAAGTCTAATATCTGCCCCCAGACCAAAGGGATGTCCCTTTGGTCCAGTGGTTAAGATGTTGGACTTTTAATGTGGGACACCCGGGTTCGAATCCTGGGCGTTACAGTGGTGCCGTGACCCGGATCGTGTTTGCCCGTGGAAGGAGGTCAAAAGGGAGGTGAGTGTAGCAGGTGGCTACAGCCTCCAAAGTCTACTATCTGCCCCTGGATCAAGGGGATGTCCTCTGGGATGTCCCTTTGGTCTAGTGGTTAAGATGTCGGACTTTCACGCGGGAGACCCGAGTTCGAATCCCGGGTGTTACACTACTACTACTACTACTAATAATAATATTAATACTACTACTACTACTACTAATATTGATACTACTCAGAGATGACCCGACCGAAGGGAGCATCACTGTCATCATGTTCCTTTATGAAGAAGGGACATGGCAGGCTGTACCACACACACACACACACACACACACACACACACACACACACACACACGCACACGCACACACAAAACCCCAAAACCTCCCAATTACTTCCCCTCTCTCCCTGTGTCAGCAGAGCCACATGATAACATTATGTCAAGCAGAGCTTTAATCTGCAATGATCAAACCTTCAGCCTTCAGTCCTCTGATCTACCCTTCTGTCTGTCTGTCTGTCTGTCTGTCTGTCTGTCTGTCTGTCTGTCTGTCTGTCTGTCTGTCTGTCTCTCTCTCTCTCTCTCTCTCTCTCTCTCTCTCTCTCTCTCTCTCTATCTCAGGGGCGGATCTAGGCATGGGCATGGGGGGGCATTGCCCCCCTAAATTCGCAGTCTGCCCCACCAAACACGATGACATGCAAAACAACCCAAGATATATGCCCATATGCTTCTATTTAAAATGATGTGAAACACTACTACTGCTACTAACTAACTACAGCTGTGTCACCACTTTAGCTTTATGCATGCTGCGTGTCTGTTGCAACTTCAACAACAACTGATGTTATTATTGATGCTTTACTTGACTAACAAAAGTCCTGGAACTGAAAATGGTATGGGTGTGGCTTCATCGCCCGTGGCGCGAAGCGACACGGGCAATGAAGTCGCCCCTGTACCATTTTCTCCTGCCCCCCAATTGGGAAATGTTACATCTGCCCCTGCAAAATAAGAGCAGTGTCAGAAACAAAGTGAGAGCGCAGCTGAAAAATCAAAGTCATGCTAATGTTCTAAAGTCAAACAGAGTTGAGGCGAGGACAGAGAGACAGAGAGACAGAGAGACAGAGAGAGAGACAGAGGACAGACGCTTGTTGGAGAAACAGTTGAAAAGTTGAGGACTTTTTTCTGGAGTTGAAGGAGTCAGTCAAAACTTCACTTCAGCCTTCAGAACTCAGATTAGCGAGGAACTCTCACTAAATCAAACTGACAGTAGCTTTCTATTGGTTCACCAGACCATGTGTCTGCCAGAGTTTAGTCAAAGTCTGCATGTTTAGGATTCTGTGACCTGAACAATATA
>CM076979.1:4084039-4086539 GCA_039105355.1 Benthosema pterotum
AATCTGTCATGATTAATATGGAGTTTTAAGTTATAATGGTTTGTATAGGAAGGAGGTGGATACACTAAAATGAAGAACAAATATCTAAATAGTGAATGTAGTAACTTATAAACTGCCTGGTGTGTTCACATGAGGCTGAGTAGACCATAAAATGACCAAAAGTTTTTTAGAAAGTGGAATATCCCTTTAAAGGACGGCTGTAATCTATAACTGGTCTGGTAAAAATCTGATTCCCTCCCCCTCCCCTTTATCTTTACTTAATGATTCCCTCCCCTTTATCTTTATTTACATCTTGATGATGTCATCAGATGTATTTCACCATGTTAATGATATTTTCAGACCATTTTTAGGAAATACAAAATATTAATGACATAGTATAGTAGAATGTTCAAAATGGGTGGAGTTCCCCTTTATATCAATAATAGACCGTGTGTGTGTGTGTGTGTGTGTGTGTGTGTGTGTGTGTGTGTGTGTGTGTGTGTGTGTGTGTGTGTGTGTGTGTGTGTGTGTGTATTACCAGGTTTAGAGCCCTCAGGTACAGATCCATTGAACACAGTGTGTGTAAACTCTGGTCGGTTGTCGTTCATGTCGATCACATTGATGACGATGTCAATGGGATTCTCCACCTGATTACCGTTTAGGTCCACCGCGTGAGCACGCAGCTACACACACACACGCACACACACACACACACACACACACACACACACACACACACACACACACACGCACACACTTAATATGACATGCTCATGCAGACTGCCCTGCTGTGTGTGTGTGTGTGTGTGCGTGTGTGCGTGCGTGCGTGCGTGCGTGCGTGCGTGCGTGTGCGCGCGTGTGTGCACGTGCGTGCGTGTGCGCACGTGCGTGTGCGTGCGTGTGCTTGCGTGTGTGTGTGTGTGTGTGTGTGTGTGTGTGTGTGTGTGTCTGTGTCTGTGTGCGTGTGTGTTAGGGGTGGGATGATCCACTTGCCTCCAGATATCAATTGATTTATATTGCAATTCTTACAGTATTTTCCACACTATAAGGCGCACCGGACTATAAGGCGCACCGGATTATAAGGCACACCGGATTATAAGGCGCACCGGATTATAAGGCGCACCTTTTAAAACTGATTTCATATATAAGGCGCACTGGATTATAAGGCGCAGTGAATAGAAGCTACTACAATTAACATAGAATGGAAGCTACTGCAGTCAACCAATCCATATATAAGGCGCACTGGATTATAAGGCGCAGTGTGGATTTTTGAGAAAATTAAAGGCTTTTAAGTGCGCCTTATAGTCCGGAAAATACGGTAATAGTTTTACTCCCAAGGACAACTTAGATGAGTTTTGGCATGCAGAACAGCTTCCCTCCCAAGAACCACTTACAGTTCTTTTAGTTCTTCTAGTCACTTTTGTTTTAGGGCAAACTGAACGGACAGCTCTGGGTTTGAGACTCTACCTATCAATCAATCAATCACGAATCACGAATCACGAATCACGAATCACAAACATGTCCCCAGAAGGCGCCGTCTGTACTGCAGGCGGGTGGAATTCATGCAGAGCGCCCTGAGAGCACGCACGCTGGTTTGCTTTGTGCACGCGGACAGAGCAGTTTGTGTTTAAGTTGTTTTCTGGATGAACCAGCGGTCCTCACGTCATATACTACCTCTCAAAACATAACGGATGTATTATATGACAGATAATAAGATGAACCAGCGGTCCTCACGTCATATACTACCTCTCAAAACATAACGGATGTATTATATGACAGATAATAAGATGAACCAGCGGTCCTCACGTCATATACTACCTCTCAAAACATAACGGATGTATTATATGACAGATAATAAGATGAACCAGCGGTCCTCACGTCATATACCACCTCTCAAAACATAACGGCAAGCCTAGTGTGTGTGTGTGTGTGTGTGTGTGTGTGTGTGTGTGTGTGTGTGTGTGTGTGTGTGTGTGTGTGTGTGTGTGTGTGTGTGTTTACATGGAAGTTAGAGATGTGTTCTCTGTCCAGAGGTTTGGTGACTGACAGCTGTCCAGAGATGGGGTTGATGATGAAGATTCCAGTAGGAGGTTGGTCTGCTCCAGGTCCGGTTACACTGTAGCGAAGATGTCTGTTCTTATCTCTGTCTGAACGGATCTGTAACACAAAGAGATATATACACTGTTACACTGTAGCTCCAGGACCGGTTACACTGTAGCGGAGGTGGCGGTTCTTATCACGATCTGAACGGATCTGTAACACACAGATATATATACACTGTTACACTGTAACACAGATATACACACTGTTACACTGTAGCGAAGATGTCTGTTTTTATCTCTGTCTGAACGGATCTGTAACACACAGAGATATATACACTGTTACACTGTAGCTCCGGGTCCGGTTACACTGTAGCGAAGATGTCTGTTCTTATCTCTGTCTGAACGGATCTGTAACACACACAGATATATACACTGTTACACTGTAGCGAAGGTGTCTGTTTTTATCATGATCTGAACGA
>CM076979.1:4096539-4106869 GCA_039105355.1 Benthosema pterotum
TTTTGACCACAGAAAAGTGTGAAAAAACATCATTTCTTTTCCACATTTCAGCTGCTCTTTCATTAGGGTTAGAAAATTCTTAATTATGGTTATTTAGTGTGCATGCATGTGCAGAAGTCTGTGTGTTTGTGTGCGCGATGTGTGTGTGGGTGTGTGTGCATGTGTGCGTGTGTGTGTGTGTGTGTGTGTGTGTGTGTGTGTGTGTGTGTGTGTGTGTGTGTGTGTGTGTGTGTGTGTTTGTGCGTGCGTGCGTGCGTGCGTGCGCACTACAGCAGAGCCATCTTAGCGTCTGTTCACACATTCAGGACGAAACAACAAAGAACTGATCTGTTGTGTTAAAACCTGTGTTCACACCGGATGAATGATTCATTTATTCACAGTTTGTACTGCAGGCTTTTATTTTAGTTTATTGTACTTCAGAATAACAGCTCTCACAGCTTGAATCGACATTTGTCTCAATAGTTCAAATGTTCTCTGGTTTGGAGTAAACCAAAAGAATCTCCCAGCGATTAACACCAGGTGTTTTTCCTGCTCCTCGCAGCGATACAGAAACTCATTTGTATCTGCTGCCGTTAAATCTTTAACCAACACTTTTAGTGTTATACATTATTATTGATGCTTTACTTGACTAATAAAAGTCCTGTAACTGAAAATGGTATGGGTGCGGCTTCATCGCCCGTGGCGTGTGTGTGTGCGTGCGTGCGTTCATGTGTGTGTTCATGTGTGTGTGTGTGTGTGTGTGTGTGTGTGTGTGTGTGTGTCCGTGCATGCGTGCGTTCATGTGTGTGCGTGCGCTGACCTGTTCCGTTCGGTGTGGAATGAGCGTAACGGTCATCTTCCAGCGCTGCTTGCTGATTGGCTCTGTGGCGTAGACGCGCAGCACCGTGCTCCGGCCCTCGGCCAATCGCAGGCCTCGGCTCACCCAGAGCACGCCCTCCTGGCTGACCGCTAGCCACGCCCCCTCACAGACCACCTCATAGACCACCTGACCTGGCTGACGGACAGGGGGGTCCCCACTGACAGGGGGGTCCCCACTGACAGGGGGGTCCCCAGGGTGGTACCCAGGGGGGTCTCCACAGTCCAGGAAACTCACTGAGAGAGAGAGAGAGAGAGAGAGAGAGAGAGAGAGAGAGAGAGAGAGAGAGAGAGAGAGAGAGAGAGAGAGAGAGAGAGAGTTAGTACAGGGGTTTTCAACCTTTTTGATGCCAGGGACGACCATTTATTCGGCATTTGAGCCACGGACCACCATTTGATGACATTTTAGCCCCACAGACTAAAGAATTATTTTGTCCATGTTTCTAGTGTGGACTTGGGGCTAATTCAGATGATGAATATTTTAACTCTTGAGAGTGTGAAAATGAAACCAAATGGACCCGCAAGGGTCCATTTGGTTTCATTTCTACGTTCTCAAGAGTTACATCTTAGCTGGGGACCACCTGGAACCCTCTCAGGGACCACTGGTGGTCCCCGGACCACCTGTTGAAAACCCATGAGTTAGTATACAGCAAGGCTGCCCAAAAGGTAGATGGTGATCTACCAGTAGATCACACAGACCATGGTAGATGGTGATCTACCAGTAGATCACACAGACCATGGTAGATGGTGATCTACCAGTAGATCACACAGACCATGGTAGATGGTGATCTACCAGTAGATCACACAGACCATGGTAGATGGTGATCTACCAGTAGATCACACAGACCATGGTAGATGGTGATCTACCAGTAGATCACACAGTAGATGCATGGTGATCTACCAGTAGATCACACAGATTATGCAGGTAGATCACATGACAGTCCCCATGGGTCTGTAACTCTTGAGGGTGTTAAAATGAAACCAAATGGATCCATTTGGTTTCATTTTGGTTTTCATTTGTGTGTCTGTGTGCGTGTGTGTGCGCGTGGGCGCGTGTGTGTGCGCGTGCGTGCGTCTGTGCGTGTGCGTGCGTGCGTGCGTCTGTGCGTGCGTGTGCATGTGAACACCTCCTGTGTTCCTCCACACAGCCATAGGATCGTATCAGCATTAGGAAACATCGTCTCTCTGCTGCTGAATGTAATGTTATTACAGGGACAAAACACCTGCTTATATCAGACTTTAATAGGATTTAAATAGAGAACATAAACCATGAAGTCACAGTGAATACAATGTGTGTGTGTGTGTGTGTGTGTGTGTGTGTGTGTGTGTGTGTGTGTGTGTGTGTGTGTGTGTGTGTGTGTGTGTGTGTGTAACAGATGTCTTTCTTTTCTTCTTTTTTCCACTGAACTCTTATAAGTTGTGATAAAATTGTGATGTGATAATTAATGAATAAAGAATCATGAACAGCTGCTCTGCTAACGCTAATTAAACACCTACTGTAGTTCAAACTGCCTTTTAACGTCGTTAAAACAACCGTCAGCTCTCTAATCACACAGACATCAACACCAATCTGTTCACCGTTTGATGCAGGGCGGATCTAGGCATGGGCATGGGGGGGCAGCGCCCCCCTAAATACCCAGTCTGCCCCACCAAACATGATGGCATGCAAAACAACCCAAGATATTTCAAATTAAAGTGCTTCTATTTAAAATGATGTGAAACAGAAAACTCTCTGAGTCAGACCTTTAGCTTTATGCATGCTGCGTGTCTGTTGCAACTTCAACAACAACTGGAACTTTTATTAGTCAAAAGTTCTGTATGGGCGCGGCTTCATACCATTTTCTCCTGCACCCCCCCCCCCCCCCAAAAGGTTACATCCGCCCTGGTTTGATGAATTACACCGTTAATGGGTGCTTTTATTTTCATTTTTTAACTCAGTAAAATTACTGTAATGTAAATTAATCTCCCACAGGTTTCACAAATGGAAACAAAAAATGGTCCCAAAGTCTCTTATAGGGTCTGCAGGGACATGCACACATGCTACAGCACACACGCACACACACACGCGCGCGCGCGCACACACACACACACACACACACACACACACACACACACACACACACACACACACACACACACACACACACACACACACACACACACACACACACACACACACACACACACACACACACACACACACACACACACACACACGGGTCCATTTGTTTCATGTTTATACGCTCTAAAAGAGGTTGGTTAACCAACTGGTTACCAGACACACACATAGAGGGAGATGGTTTCTAAGACAGGGGCGGATGTACCATTTCCCAATTGGGGGGGCAGGAGAAAATGGTATGGGTGCGGCTTCATCGCACACATACCATTTCCAGTTACAGGACTTTTTTATTTTGATCTAGAGATCTAGTGCTGCTTTACAAGACCTGATCACTATGAGCACATGAGACAAACACATGCTCTGGAGCGTTTAATAACAACCAAACACATGTTTACTAACAACCAAACACACGTTTAATAACAACCAAACACATGTTTACTAACAACCTTTAATAACAACCAAACACATGTTTACTAACAACCTTTAATAACAACCAAACACATGTTTACTAACAACCTTTAATAACAACCAAACACATGTTTACTAACAACCAAACACATGTTTACTAACAACCTTTAATAACAACCAAACACATGTTTACTAACAACCAAACACATGTTTACTAACAACCTTTAATAACAACCAAACACATGTTTAATAACAACCAAACACACGTTTAATAGCAACCAAACACATGTTTAATAAACACATGTTTACTAACAACCAAACACATGTTTACTAACAACCAAACACATGTTTACTAACAACCAAACAACCAAATACATGTTTATAACAACCAAACACATGTTTACTAACAACCTTTAATAACAACCAAACACATGTTTACTAACAACCTTTAATAACAACCAAACACATGTTTACTAACAACCTTTAATAACAACCAAACACATTGTGGCGCCCAATTTGGGCATTGGGCGTATGAGTTCATCTTATGTCATATTGATAAAGCATATCCCAGTACAGACCTGAGTGAACGGTATTAACATGGAAAGGAATGTTTGTATTAACTGTGACTAAAACCCCACTGCCATAAAAACTGGCCCCTGACTGATAAAGCTTGCTTGTATAAACATTGGAGTTAAACCCTCTCCTCTAAGAAACAGGACCCCTGCATGGAGACCCCATGTCCACATGCTAGTGAGTTACATCCTGGTCCTCAAAACACTTCCTGATAAGCAACCAATGGTGTGAATTGGCTGAGTCATACATCCAAGGGGGATGGCTTACGGAAGTGACAATAGTGCTTGCATGAGTGAAATTCATCAGATTCACCTAAGCAAGCAACAGCAGAAGCATCGTACCTTGTGCCAGCCCGGCTGGGAGGCACAAAGGAAATCCAATATAACCAGAGACCACATAGACCAAACGGTAAATATATATTGGAAATGTTAATGATTGTATTCTGCTAATATCTTTAATTGTGAGATTATTATCTGTGTGATTTATGAATTCTATGTATTCTGTCTCTTTCTTCTGTATACAGATTTATTACCTACTGCTACTGCTGATTGTTCAATGCGTACTAACCCTTAGATTATGAACTATGTTATGCATGCTAAATAAATAAATATATGCCAAAATACATATTGAATCAATTCTTTAGTGTTAGATAAGACCATTGAGCAAGAGTAATAAATAGACCCTATGTGATCGCTGGACCCTTCCAATGGGGTTAACTGGCGTGAAAGGCTATGAATAGCTAATAACTTCGTGACCGTTAAAAAGTTGGACACACATGTTTACTAACAACCAAACACATGTTTACTAACAACCTTTAATAACAACCAAACACATGTTTACTAACAACCAAACACATGTTTACTAACAACCTTTAATAACAACCAAACACATGTTTACTAACAACCAAACACATGTTTACTAACAACCAAACACATGTTTACTAACAACCTTTAATAACAACCAAACACATGTTTACTAACTTGGTTTCATTTTTTCGTTCTCAAGAGTTACATCTGGTTAAGCAACTTAGCTGGGGACCACCTGGAACCCTCTCAAGGACCACTGGTGGTCCCCGGACCACTGGTTGAAAACCACGGCCATAAAGTTAACAGTTAGTAACAAACCAAAGGGAAAAAACGTAATAAAATAATGCCTGGAATTGAGGCAGAGCTGCTTTACAAAGACAGCTGTCTGCAGCCCTGCATGAATATTATTCTTCTTCCATTAAATAATTCCAAAGACGTGTGCTGTCATATAGTCCTACTTTCATATCCATGTCAAAGTTGTGGCACAAAATGCCTATTTAGTGAAATATCTCCACTTTTCACAAGACGCACACAGACATCTCTCCCTTCATAATACCAGCTGCATCTGATCACTGCAAACGTCATCAGAGTAACACAAAAAGTTTGGGGACCACAATTGTCTGGTGCACTGCGATAGGGGCTGGGTAATTAATCACACCACCTGCCAATTGTGTTCCCCAAACGTTTTGTGTTACTCTGATGACGTTTGCAGTGATCAGGTGCAGCTGGTATTATGAGGGGAGAGATGTCTGTGTGCGTCTTGGGAAAAGTGGAGATATTTGACACAACTTTGACATGGATATGAAAGTAGGACTATATGACAGCACACGTCTTTGGAATTATTTAATGGGTAAATAAACAGCGCCGACATTTAAATGGATCCACAAGTTAAAGCGGGTAATGAATGGATATTATTCTGAAGAAGAAGAATAGCCATGCAGGGCGACAGACTCAACATGCAGACAGACAGTCTGTCTGTCTCTCTGTCTGTCTGTCAAGTCTGCAGACAGACAGACAGACAGACAGACAGACAGACAGACAGACAGACAGACAGACAGACAGACAGACAGACAGACAGACAGACAGACAACCCCTTGTTGCCCCCGCCAACCCCCGCCAATCCCCTTGTTGCCCCCGGCAACCGGTGAAAAGGCACTCACTATAGCAGACAGGCACCGCACGCACACACACGCACACGCACACGCCACGCACACGCACACACACACACACACACACACACACACACACAACACACACACACACACACAGCATTGGGCGTGGCTGGGGAACTCCATCATTCACTAGTAGACATTCCGGCACACACACACACACACACACACACACACACACACACACACACACACACACACACACACACACACACACACACACACACACACACACACACACAACACACACACACACACACAAAGCCAACCGGAAACTGTGTCTAATTGATTGCCTTCGGCGTCAAAAAGCCAATATGGTGTCAATAATGAAGCGTGGACCTGCTGCTATACAATGACCTGTCACGCACACGCATGTGTGCACTGCACGCACACGCATGAGTGTGTGCACTGCACGCACACGTGCACATGTACACGCAATCACTCTGTTACACAGACTTGTCCTACCTTGAGGACGGTGTAGTAGTTCATTCAGACGCTCTATTTAAAGGTGTAGTAGTTCATTCAGACACACTATTTAAAGGTCCATGTAGTTTCCAGTGTCGTTGTTTATAAAACAAAACAAACAAAATAAACAAACAAACTCCAAACGTTCAGCTTCGCTGTGTGTAAATTTCCTCTGTGTGTCAGTCTTGTTTTGTCGACTAAGAATAAGACTAAAGACTAAGTCGACTAAGGTTTTTGATATTTAGTCGACTAACAAAAATGAATTTCAGAAGACTAATTGGGACTAAAAGACTAAATGTGTGTTTTCAAAAGACTAAGACTAAGACTAAGATGAAGACTAAATCATAACCTAAGACTAATGGAAATAGGAAACATTTTTAACTTCTTCTTTTCGTTCTTTTTAAGTATGTGAACATATCTGCAGTATAGATTGGAACTTATTACTAATGCAGTAATTTTATACAAAGAAATAAAACGAGACATCTTTGATACTAAAAACTATAAATCTGTATAACATGTGTGTGTGTGTTGTGTGTGTGTGTGTGTGTGTGTGTGTGTGTGTGTGTGGTGTGTGTGTGTGTTTGTGTGTGGTGTGTGTGTGTGTGTGTGTGTGTGTTCCAAACATGTCCCCTCTCTCACTCTTCCCTAATCAAAGGTTCCATCCTGCTTTGAGGTGAAGGCCTGTGGTAGTTCATTAACCAAACAGCAGGGGGCAACAGTGTCCATGTAAACCAATAGATAGAGGCTCGAACACACTCCATCATCTCAGAAGGAAGTGGACAAACTGCAGTCTTTTCTTTCTAGTAGGAACTTTTGTAAATTATATTTTTCATTGTTATTATGGTCTTCACAGTCTCACGGCTTTTTGATCAAAACATGGACAACTTGGGATAAATGTGTGAACAGAGACAGAGTGTGTATAATCCACACAAACTGTATATACACAACATGATGAGTACTAGAGCAGGGGTTTTCAACAGGTGGTCCGAGGACCACCAGTGGTCCCTGAGAGGGTTCCAGGTGGTCCCCAGGCTAAATGGTGAAAAGTTGGTTAACCAGATGTAACTCTTTGAGAGTGTAAACATGAAACCAAATGGGTTTCATGTGTGCGTGTGTGTGTGGGTGTGTGTGTGGGTGTGTGTGTGTGTTAATAGCTCCATCTGTCTGCTTCACGGACGTTTAGCGTCACTGTGCTGTTGCACGTACGACATGTGTGTACATGTCTGTTAAGGGTCAGTGGTCCCCAAACAATCTCAGGTCAAGGACCACAAACACAGAGACTCATTAGAGAATACTGGGATATGGCTGTGGATGGTTACAGTCATCTATAGCTCTGGTCCTGTACTAGACTTCTTCAACTTACAAAATCATGTAAGATAGATTTAAATGAGAGTGAAATGGAGATGAGTCAATATCCAGTTTTATTACAAGAGTTTGTGTCCGGAACACAAACACTCAGGGAGGACAAGCCTAGTGCCAGCCTCCCTAGCCTTCTTCACAGACAGTTCTTATAGTCTAGCTCTCACAGACACAATGTTCATATAAGGATGGGTTTACAAATAGCTGTGTCTCCTAAAGGCTCTTTCAGAGTCTGGAATTTCGGTGGCCACCGCGACCACCGCTCAGAGCACCGCACCGCGCGCTATTATATAGTCCACTGTCAGCACCGCACCGCGCTGTGGTTTGTTGTGTGTTTTCTTTTTTTTAACCAGCCGTTAAAAACAAGCAACCACCACGGTGCGGTGCGGTGGTTAGTAAAATCCGAGAGGAGGGCTGGGAGGTGCGGTGGTTGCGGTGGTATGACGTCATATTGTAGGAAACGGTGGTCGCGGTGGTCGCGGTGGGCACCGAAAATCCATCTCTGAATAGGCCTTAACAGTAACATGTCAGGTGACAGCTGCAGTCAGAATGCTCTCGGATCACACTGGGAATACAGAGAAACTATTGGCATTCTAAAAAATCCACTACAGTCCATAGCTCCACTGGTGCTATGATTCTCCATAGAATGTCTCTTATATAAGACTGATAAATGTCTCATATATAAGACTGATGAATGTCTCATATATAAGACTGAATGTCTCTTATATAAGACTGATAAATGTCTCACTGGTGAATGTCTCCATATATAAGACTGGTGAATGTCTCATATATAAGAGTGAATGTCTCTTATATAAGACTGATAAATGTCTCATATAAGACTGAATATCTCTTATATAAGACTGATAAATGTCTCATATAAGGATGAATGTCTCATATATAAGACTGATGAATGTCTCATATATAAGACTGATGAATGTCTCATATATAAGACTGATGAATGTCTCATATATAAGACTGTGAATGTCTCATATATAAGACTGATGAATGTCTCATATATAAGACTGATGAATGTCTCTTATATAAGACTGGTGAATGTCTCATATATAAGACTGAATGTCTCTTATATAAGAGTGAATGTCTCATATATAAGACTGATGAATGTCTCATATATAAGACTGAATGTCTCATATATAAGACTGAATGTCTCATATATAAGACTGGTGAATGTCTCATATATAAGGCTGAATGTCTCATATATAAGACTGAATGTCTCATATATAAGACTGGTGAATGTCTCATATATAAGACTGAATGTCTCATATATAAGACTGAATGTCTCATATATAAGACTGATGAATGTCTCATATATAAGACTGAATGTCTCATATATAAGACTGATGAATGTCTCATATATAAGACTGAATGTCTCATATATAAGACTGATGAATGTCTCATATATAAGACTGAATGTCTCATATATAAGACTGAATGTCTCATATATAAGACTGATGAATGTCTCATATATAAGACTGATGAATGTCTCATATATAAGACTGAATGTCTCATATATAAGACTGATAAATGTCTCACTGGTGAATGTCTCCATATATAAGACTGGTGAATGTCTCATATATAAGAGTGAATGTCTCTTATATAAGACGATAAATGTCTCATATAAGACTGAATATCTCTTATATAAGACTGATAAATGTCTCATATAAGGATGAATGTCTCATATATAAGACTGATGAATGTCTCATATATAAGACTGATGAATGTCTCATATATAAGACTGATGAATGTCTCATATATAAGACTGGTGAATGTCTCATATATAAGACTGATGAATGTCTCATATATAAGACTGATGAATGTCTCATATATAAGACTGGTGAATGTCTCATATATAAGGCTGAATGTCTCATATATAAGATGAATGTCTCATATATAAGACTGGTGAATGTCTCATATATAAGACTGAATGTCTCATATATAAGGCTGAATGTCTCATATATAAGACTGGTGAATGTCTCATATATAAGGCTGAATGTCTCATATATAAGGCTGAATGTCTCATATATAAGACTGGTGAATGTCTCATATATAAGACTGAATGTCTCATATATAAGGCTGAATGTCTCATATATAAGACTGGTGAATGTCTCATAAATGGCTGAATGTCTCATATATAAGGCTGATAAATGTCTCATATATAAGCTGAATGTCTCTTATATAAGACTGATGAATGTCTCATATATAAGACTGAATGTCTCATATATAAGACTGAATGTCTCATATATAAGACTGGTGAATGTCTCATATATAAGACTGGGGAATGTCTTAGTGCTCCATATACAGTATAAGCCTGTCTGTGGTGGGAGCCCTGTTCTCAGACAGCATTCCTTCAACCTGATTATCCCCATGGGATTAATTCTGTTTTCAAGTCACACAAGGTAAAAATAAGCAATAAGACACAGTATGTGCAGCTTGGGGAGCAGAAGGTCTAATGGTAGGATTTCAGGACACATTTCTGCACCGTAACATCCAGGGGCGGATGTAACATCTGACAATTGGGGGGGGGGGGGGGGGGGGGGGGGGGGGGGGGGGGGGGGGGG
>CM076979.1:4114869-4117369 GCA_039105355.1 Benthosema pterotum
ACATCCTCTAGTTGTGTAGACTTGGGATAATTCACATGGTGAATATTTTAACGTAAACATGAAACCAAATGGACCCGCAAGACCCACTTTTCATGTCATAGCATTATTAAAGGGGAATTCCACCCATTTTGAGAGTATACAAATGTGAACCTAATTGACCCTCTATAGGGTCCATTTGTCCATTTGTACACTCTCAGAAAAAAGGGCTCTCATAGGATAATCATTGAAATGGTGAAATACAACTTGATGGTGTCATCATATGTATTTCACCATGTTAATGATTTTCTTCAGACCTCCATTTTCTAGCAAACACAGAAAACTTTTATTATCATGTCCACACAACATCTCTAAGGTACATTGATGACATAGTGAAAATGGGTGGAATTCCCCTTTAAGGGCTGTTATTTATTGTGTATTTGAGCCACGGATGTTTAGTGTAAAACAGGGTGGGCAATTATTATCCCCAAGGGGCAAATGAGATGCATAAAATATTGTGGAGAAGCCAAGACTAAAGGCTGAACTAAAGTCTGTGTAATATTAATTTAATTTCAAGATTAAAAGTAAGAGTAAGACCAAACTTTTAATACCAGGCCTCTATTTATTCAGTATTTGAGCCACAGAACGCCAAAACTAAAGATTTCTTTTGTTTGTGTTTATTGTGAATTTGGGAAACAAAACAGGAAGACAGATCAAAAATGACCATTCTTTTACATTATCTGATTGTGTAGATTTTAGGTAATTCGGATGAAAAATAGTTTAACTCTTGCATGGTCTTGCGTTTAACTCCATACATTTTAGGTGACTGTCATGTGATCTACCTGCGTGGTCTGTGCAATCTACTGGTAGATCACCATCTACCTTTTGGGCAGCTCTTTGCTATAGGTACCTTGCATGGTTTCCACTGCCATCAGTGTATGAATGTGTGTGTGAATGTGGTGAATGTGATGCACAAGCTATGTAAAGCACCTTGGATAAAGGCGCTGTATAAATGCAACATTTACCATTATGATTTGTCTGCATCATAATCATCTTTATATTCTCCCTAATGCAGTGTTGCCAACTGCCAAAATCCAAAATGCACTAGTGGCACTTCCAAAATGCACTAGAATGCACTAGAATGCGCTAGATGCTTGCCTGGAAGGGAATATGACCATTAAATGACCATTAATCTTCTACATTCTCTAGTTGTGTAGACTTGGGCTAATTCACATGATGAATATTTTAACTCTTGAGAGCGTAAAAATGAAACCAAATGGACCCGTAAGGGTCCATTTGGTTTCATTTTTACGCTCTCAAAGAGTTACATCTGGTTAACCAACTATCCATCATTTAGCCTGGGGACCACTGGTTGAAAACCACTGTCATAGGAGGAAAAATGGTGAAAAATGAGGGTTTTATCTCTGGCGCCTGTCAATCAATTTCCCTCCAACTCACCAGCAAAAAAGCACTAGATTTTCCGCCAGGAGTTTTTCACTAATTTTGGCGCTAGGGGGGTCTGAAAAAGCGCTAAATATAGTGACAAATGCGCCAAGTTGGCAACACTCCCCTAATGTTCTTTAATCTTAGATGATTCTGCTCAAACATTTTCATAAAGAACTTCAAGGATCCCCATATAACTATCCGTTACACAGAACCCCATCAGAAAAAAATGTTTTGAGATTTTGGTAAATAGTTGATCTACAAGCTTGCAACAACACATTGTAAGCCTGTGTATTTGCTATTCTCAAGTAGTTGCAAAGAATAATATTATTAGTAGTTCATATATTTCCATAGGCCGTGGTTGCTTATTTTTTCAGAATCTGGCACCGTTTACTCTCTGTGGTGTTGCCAGGTTGTGTGAGAGGTCTGTGGAAGGTAGCCAAACTCCAAATGACCTACAGTATACTTATTTATATTTAAACTACTTATATACTATATTATATTCTTATATACTATATACTACTTATATTTAAACTCTATGACTATACATCAGCAGCTACAATCTCACAGTGCGTCGTTGTCAGCTTGTAGATGTGATGTGTTCCTAAATAAATGACTGACACAAAACATTTTTTCAGATGGGGTCTGTGTGAACAGATACATGTAACATGGTGGGTCTTTGGACTCCTGTATGACAATATTTAAGCAGAATCACAGATTTAAACAAGGCCAGAAAAAAAAAAAAAAAAAAAAAAAAAAAAAAAAAAAAAAAAAAGCTTCCTGCAACTAATAACTACCATTATTCTTCAAGCAACTTTACTGGGAAAAATAGACCAAAGTTGCTTATACAAATCAGACATGGCAACGTCCATGACAGGAAGCGTTTGATGGTTTCAAACTGAAGAAGGAAGTGTTGGCTGATCCTGGTCCAACATCTCACTAAATCTACAGATTTAACTGACAGACAAACACACACAGTGTCCAGAGGAGAACAGACAAACCTGGTGATGACCTGGTGATTTTACAGATCAGTAAAGAGTTGTTTTCATGATGCAGTCTGCAGAGCAGACCCTGGCAACCA
>CM076979.1:4119869-4167369 GCA_039105355.1 Benthosema pterotum
AACATAGTTCTCTTTGTGTTGTTATTCCATTATCGAAATTAATTCAACTACTGTATATTCTTCCCTTTACCTGCCAACGTGTCTCTTCACTATCTGTGTGGAGTTGTGTTCAACTCTATGTAAAACTGTGTTGTGTGCTGCCCTCAAGTGGTTTGGTCGCGCACATGGGCGCCCCCGAATGCGCCCTCGGATCGCTCCTACCGTTTGCATTGAAGTCAATAGGACCGCAATGCATTGCCCTTCAGTGCAGAGCTCAATGCCTAAAGACGAATGCGAACCAACACGTGAGACTCAGTAACCTATCAGCAACGTTGTACAACGTAAACAACCTTTGACATTTCATGACAGCATATTACAACTTTTAATCACTTTGTGGGAGTGGGCTTTAGTTACTTATTTTATATACAATTTGCATTGATGGATTGCTCATTTAAAGAAAATGACAAGCTGCAGATTTCATTTCTCCGTCATTCTTATTCACGTTTCATTCATGGGGTATTGCATGGTGGTGCGGCGCACTAGCGCCCCTATTGACCGGCCGCCACTGGTATTGAGAGTGATAGTTATGCCTGTGTAAATCTGTCTTTTGCAGGTTAGATATAAGAAGTGGGTTGATCTAGACATATAAAACAGTATATTGTATGAGATGGGCATATGATTAGTGTGGGAAAGATGGCCATATGTGACCACAATATGTTGATATGTACTGCATGTTCTGCTTCATGGTATTCTGGTGGGTTAGCTCAGCTAATGCTAACTGAACGTCAGGCTGTGTCTCTGATGTTATGAATATAATATTCCCAACTCACTGTGATGGTAATATGCCATATTAGAGAAATGGTATTATTTGACAGACTGTGATTTTGGTTATGAAAGCCGAATTGGTGATGATTTATGTTTGTGGATTATGTAGGTGTCAGTCCAGTTATGTCCAGTTAGTCATCCAGTCAGTCAGTAGACTTAAGTCACTGACATAACACTATGAGTGTGTAAATCTCTTTTGCAGAACTGTCCACACAACTGTAAACACAAAACCAAACCACACTGATATGGACTCCTTGCTTCATTGAAGTTCTGCATGCGACCGCAATTTAACCCTGAAGCAACAACAGCACCCGCATCTTTCCAGAGGTGGTGATGCCCCTGGAATGCATGTTGCGAAAATCGGCCTGATGTGTTCTGTGTCTGTAAATTAAAGGTCTGCTAGTTTAGATACCTTAATGCCTCTCTTTATTTAGGTACAAGTTTTCCGTTTTCTCTAAAACATTTAAATGCCAAATAGACATTTATTTTACAATGATTTCCCCTCGTCACTTCACATGCATGTGATTTTATTTGAAGGGAGGCGGTGGTCTCATTACAAGGACTTTGATCATCTGGTTACGATGGAAAGATAAAATAACTAATTCTGAAATCCACAACCAGTCTTTAATTAAGGGTAATCAACTTTTATCACAGAAAATACATGTTTATTTCTGTGATTAGATGCAGTTTAATATGACAGAAAACAGAGCCTTACTAAAAATGTCATCAACAATCTACTGTATAACGACACATTTCACAGAAAATGCATTTAGAAATGTCTGCTTCTATGTCTTGGCATCACCTCGACCCATGATGGACTTCTTAGTGTTTCTCTCAGGTTTCAACATTATTATATAACACTTTGGTCCAAACAGTGCCAGCAAAATGCCAAAACTAGATGCTAAAATAGCAAACACCTCCACAACATCTGCATATTTCCCTGGAGAGCTGATATATGCTGGGATGAAGGCTATCCACACGGCACAGAAGATCAACATGCTGAAAGTAATTAACTTAGCTTCATTGAAGTTGTCTGGAAGATTCCTTACCATGAATGCTAGGAGGAAACTGAGAAGTGCTAGAAAGCCAATATAACCCAGTAACACACCAAATCCAACTATTGATCCAACACTGCATTCATAGACTATCTTTTCAGAATAGTATTGTGTGTTTTTATGAGGAGTTGGTGAGGCAGACACAAGCCAGACTGTGCAGATTATTGCCTGGATTGAAGTAAGAACCAGAACGGTTCCTCTCTGCTGCAAGGCACCAAAAAACATCATGATGTTTGCACCTCCAGGCTTGGAGGCCTTGAACACAGCCAACACCACCATAGTCTTTACCAGGATACAGGAGACACACAGCACAAAGCTGATCCCAAATACTGCATGTCTCAACTGACAAGTCCAGAGTCTGGGACGGCCAATGAACAGCAGTGAGCACAAGAAACATAGTTTGAGTGAAAGCAAGAGCTGGAAGCTGAGTTCTGAGTTGTTGGCACGAACCATAGGTGTCTCTCGATGATAGACGAAGATCCCCAGGACAATGGCAGAGACAAAAGCTCCCAGCAGTGAGATGGTTGTTAAAGAGATTCCCAGGGCCTCATGGTAGGACAGGAACTCAATGCTCTTTGGGACACAGTGGTCACGCTGGGGACTGGACCAGAAGTCCTCTGGACAACTGGTACACTCTGTAGAGTCTAAAGACAGAGGACAAGAATATGTGATCTTATCATAACCTACTTTACATAGCTAAACAATGTAAACCTACCAGTCTCATTGCTGAACTCTCCCTCAGAACAAGCAATGCAGTCAAAGCAGCAGACAGGTTCTCCTTTCCTCCTGGCCACACGGGTTCCAGGAGAACAGCTCTCACTGCACACTGACCGAGGAGGCTGCAGGATGAATACAGCAAACATCCAGCTTAAATAGCCGGTAAGAAGATGAAGCGAATGTGTGATTGGCTGAGTGGATCGTGGGAAACAGAAGGTGATGCTACAGCGGCTCGATAAGAAGCGACTGCACTAAGGTATCCAGACTGAATTAAAGTACCTTTCCAGATTCAAAGTTCCACATGATTCTGTCTTCATCAAGGGTGAATTCTTCATGTCCGGAGGTTGTCTTCTTGACCAGTCCTACATTGTGAATCTTTGATCTTCCATCAGGGAGCCACGCCCAGTTCAATATATCGATGATTGGTAAAACGTCACCATTTTCATCATAAGATACACGATCACCATTGGATGTGGTGAAGTTGACCTTTTCCAAGTAATAGAGAAGCTAGAAATGGTGAAATTAAGAGATTTTTAAAAACATACCGGTACTTCAGGGCCCTATTACCATACAAATATATTGTTTTTTTTAGATTTTTTTTAGATTTTTATTGAAGGGACAGCCCCTTGAGATGCAGCATCTCGTTTTCAAGGGGGACCCAGGGGTCATGACAAACAAAGCAGCGAAACACAAACAGGTTCCTAGGACAGACAAAAACAGGAACAAAAATAAAACAAAACAAAAACAAACACAAAACAAAAACAAGATGAGAACATGCATGAAGGCATACAGAGAGACAGGTATGAACAAAACAGACAATACATAGGTACCAATAGATACATACAATGCACAGGAAGCTTGCTCACGGGTCCACCCACCCCATCACCCACCAGAGCAGTAGTATCAAGGAGGAGTTAGAAGGGCATAGTGCAAGCGATTCAATAACAAAAAGGATGATTAGAAGCAGGTGCAGGCAGAGTCTAGATGTGAGTGAAGTGAAGTCCTGAAGTGATTGAATGATGAGATGGATCTAAGAGAAAGTGGGAGATTATTCCAGTCAAATGGGGCCTTGTAGCAGAATGACCTCCTACCAACCATATTAGATATTCTGGGGATTTGGAAGTATGGGTATAGCAGGTGTCTTAGTGGGTAGGGAGAGGAAGATTGGGTCAAATACTGTTGCAGGTAAGAGGGGCAGTTAGAGTATATGCATTTGAAGATGAAGTGAAACCAGTGTGCCTGACGTCGGGGTTTGGGCTGCAGCCAGTTGAGTGTGTTGTACATGTAGCAGTGGTGAGTGTTATATGGGCATCTTAAAATAAATCTGCATAAGGAGTTGTGCAAGATATTGAGAGGCTTGAGGTGAGAGTCCGTGGTATTCTGATACACAACATCTGCATAGTCAACAATGGGGAGTAGTGCTTGGGCAACTATTCTTTTCCTGACGTCAAAAGAGAAGCAATTGATGGAACGGTACAGAGAGCTCAGACAACCATACGTTTTTTTAGTTATATAATCAATATGAGGTTTGAAGGTGAGCTCAGGGTCAAGCCACACTCCAAGATATTTGAAGGAGTCGACTTGCTCCAGAGGAGAGCTGTTGGAAAACTGAATGTTTAGTTTCAACGTACTTGGTTGATTGTGGCGAGAGCCAAGCACCATGCTGCAGGACTTCCTCATATTCAGCATCAGTTTGTTACAGTGAAGCCAATTTTGAACACGGTTAAAATTAGATAATTTCATATACCCCACAGGGTTCTCTAAGAATCACCTGCACAACCCAATAACATGTTTCAAATATGTTGAAATGAACAATAAATAAATAGAATCCTACAGGTTAACTGAATTAATATCCTACCTGCCATGGCTGCATTGTCTGCAAACTGGCACAGCTGTGCCCAGGGAAAGGCCCTCTTCCTGGCACACACTGCAACATGTCATGGAGGGCATGGGCCAGAGCGTACACATTCTTGTAAATAAGGTTATCGAACCTGAGGCCAGACTCACCCAACAGGGTGGTTTCTGCTAGGTCCTCTTGTCCACTACACACCCTTCCACCAACGTCCATCCACTCTGGTGGAAGAGGTGAAAACTTACACCGAAATGTGTGTTCCCAAAACTTCCTCACCTGATAGAATACAATGCATTCATAAGTATACCAGTAAATACTATGGATGGATTATTTACTTCATTCACAGTTTTCAAATAGTATATTGGCAATCACCACTTAAAGGATTTAGGGCCATTTGCACCAAGAAGGATTAAGCCCAAATCTGGTTTAAACCAAGGTTTATCTATAATTTCAGTTGCACCAAACTTTAAACCTAGATTTCACTAATCCGGTTTATTTTTAAACCATCCTTTTTATCTTGGCTTTTGTTTTTTGTTTTATCCTGGATTTGTTTTTCACAGTGAACCTGGATTAATATCAAACCTTGAACAGCCCTCTAGCGCTCAGTTTTTGACTCCCAATGTCACAGCTCTTTTACCTGATGACTCCCTCGAAAGCAATAGATAGGCTGCCTGCTTCCCATTGTTATGTCAATGTTTTCGCATGTCCAGACTCGATCGTTCATAGAATTGCTAACGCTACCAATAGCTGCTGATAGCCTACTGTTTTCTAGCCTCAATCTGGTTTACATCATGGTTTACAGTTGATGAATGTCAACTGTCCTACTCCCTGTACTGAGCACCACAGAGTGAAGCACTGTGAGTGAACGTCTGTTGGCTTTTTAACAAGCGAGTAGGATTTTCTTTTTCTTTTTTCCTTTTTCTTTTCTTTAGTAACGCTAATGATATCAGGCTCTAGGCTGCTGTCTGTTTACATCACAAAAAACAAGATGGCGGACACACAACAAAATTTAATCCATGAATTAATCAGAGTTTAAAGTTTTAATCTCCGTTTAATGGATTTTAATCAGAGGTTATGGATTTAATCACAGATCTGTTAAGCAATGCTTAGCCTGGTCTAGCCCTCAATGATTTTGGCCTTGGGGGGGCGGGGTGCCGTGGCATCCACACGGCAGATGAGCTGCGCTCTGATTTGATCTCACTAACGTGTCGTCATCCCCGGCCCCTCCCGCGCCCGTCCACTGCTGTTCTACGTCACATCATTTAGAGCGACGCCCACCCCGGAAGGTTCACTCCCACTTGAAGGCCACTTTACAACGTGCGTTAGTCCAGGCTTTCCGTTTTCGCGCAAGGCAAATGAAAATGAAAGCCTGGGTGTTGAGGCTAAGCAATGCTTAAAATTAAGTGGTGCAACACAACTCGAATTAAAATTAATCTCTAATCAACAAATCTGTGATTAGCACTAAACTAAGCTTTATTTAATCTCTCATGGTGCAATCGACCCTAAGTCCCTCAATGGTGGCCATTACTGGACCTCCTTGCACATGTCCTCTTTCAAAGATTTACTGGAGATCTGCATTTCTCTGTCAATCTACAGCCCCTGCCTCAACCAAGGCACAGCAGGGGAACTTCTTCCTTTGAGAACTCTCCCTGTTGTTGTCGTTCTGTGTATTAAATTCACTGAGACAATTAATTATAACACTTACTATGTCATCCTCCTGGTAACTGTCAGGACGTATTTTTAACAAAAAGTCGCTGTAACTTGGCATCTCCCCATGATGGATGACAAAACCCAAACTACCTCTCAGGTAGGGCAGATATTGAGGAAACTTCAGAAATCGTCTCCACAAACCTGAAGTGGCAGTAGTTCAGTCAATACAGGTTTTAATGAGCAAGATGGCAGTGCAGGGCTAATTACTTCCTTTGATCTTATGCCAATGCAGTCATTGCCCCAAACCAGACACAGGGGTACCAAGTAATGGCTTTGGTGGAAAGTTCCACAAAAGGTTCAGGGGGGGATTTTATATGGGCGATAAAATTCACCCCTGGTGCACATCGTTGGACCAGAGAAAGGGTGTGGATAAACTTGTTCCCCACCTAGCCTGCATACTTTGGTGAGAGTATTAATACTGCAAACTCCTTGTCAGATATGAGGAGACGCCTCGCTTTTGTAGCTTTAGGAAAAGTTTACCATGATTACTTAGGTCAAAGGCTGTACTGTTGCATATATATTCATGACTATGAATTCCTTGAGCCTGTCCAAAAGAATGCCTTCTAGCACCTTGGATATACAATTACAATTTACAATTTAGGCATTTAGCAGACGCTCTTGATCTTGATCCACTCTTGAGTGACTTACAATGGGAATAAAGTTTACAATTTAATCAAGATTTTACAATATACAATGAAGCACTAAGAACATTGTAATACGTTAGGCAACCTATATAGGTCATTGCAGCAAGTACTGTGGGTTGGTATGTAATATACTGTAAGTGCTAAGGGCTGAGATGGAGTCTGAAGAGGTGTGTTTGCAGACTGCCGTGGAAGATAGGTAGGAGTCTGTGGTTCTGATTGCAGTGGGAAGTGCATTCCATAGTTTTGGGGCCAGAAGGGAGAAGAGCTTGGGGCGCGTGGAGCGTTGTCCAGGCGTTTTTAATGGGGCTACTGCCAGCTTCCCAGTGTCTGCTGATCGGAGGCATGGGGGGGCTTGTAGGGTTTTAAGAGACCAGTGAGGTATGGTGGAGTCAAACCTTTAATTGCTTTGAAAGCAAGCGTGAGAGTTTTGAACACTGTGCGTGCAGCGACTGGGAGCCAATGGAGGGAGCGGAGAAGCGGAGTGACATGTGAGAATTTGGGCTGGTTAAAGACCAGGCGGGCTGTGGCATTTTCGATCAATTGGAGGGGCTTAAGTGCACATGCCGGTAGACCAGTAAGGAGGGAGTTACAGTAGTCCAGTTTAGATACGACTGTTGTCTGGATGAGAGGCTGGGCTGACTCTTTGAGTGTGAGCCTGCAGGATCTGGTGACAGATGCGATGTGTGTTTTGAATGAGAGCTGGCTGTCTAGGACAATGCCAAGACTTTTCGCCTTGGCTGAGGTTACCATGGCATTGTCGACGGATATGGTTAGCTCCCGTATGGGGGAAGACTTAGCGGGAAAAATAGCAGTTCAGTCTTGTCCGGATTCAGCTTCAGGTGGTTGGACGTCATCCACTGTGAGATGTCGGCCAGACATGCAGTGATCCATTCTTCCACATGGGTAGCAAAGGGGGGGAAAGGCAGAAACAATTGTGTGTCGTCGGCATAGCAGTGGTAGGATAGGTTGTGAGCAGTGATGATAGTCCCGAGAGACTTGGTATATAGGGAGAACAGGAGGGGTGACCGAGCACGGATCCCTGTGGGACCCCAGTTTGAAGGGTGCAGGGGGATGACAGTGACCTGGTAGGTCCGGTCGGTGAGGTACGAGGAGAACCACTTGAGGGCTGTCCCGGTGATGCCGAGCTCCACAAGGTTGTGTAGGAGCAGCTGGTGGTTCACTCTGCCGAATGCTGCTGATAGATCCAGGAGAATCATAACTGCAGATTGTGAGGCAGCCTGGGCAGTGTGTAGTGCTTCTGTCACAGCCAGTAGTGCAGTTTCGGTGGAGTGGGTCTCCTTGAATCCTGACTGGTTGGGGTCCAGCAAGTTGTTCTGCGAGAGGTGGTCAGAGAGTTGTTTCGAGACCCACACTTCATGACCATAGGTGAGGGTAGGGATGAAGATAGCCAGAGAGCTTTGCCTTCTTGCTCAGCTCTCGTCACAACAGTGCAGTATAGCGACTGCAATACCGCCCCTGCTGCTCTGATTCTCCGGGTGATCTCCATCCTCCCCTCACTTGTGAACAGCCATTTAAGCATATCCTGAAAGTTTGCGTAGCTACAATTTTGAATACCATCATAGAAATGACACTTTTCTGGATGGTATATTTCCCTAAAATGTATAATATATAATATAATATTTCCCTTAAGCATGTCCACAGGTACAATCATTTGCAACATTTTCATTCATTTGTGATATACCAATTCTAGTATGCAGCCATTAGAGACGCCATCTTTATCCAGTGACCCTCGCCCTGTTTTTTTTTTTTTTCATAGACTTACCTACAGGGAATATCCATTGCAGACCTGTCACATTCTGCTTAACCACCTGCCAAAGAAATTAATACGTTCAATACATTCTTATTTTAGATCACTAGAGGTTCGGCCGGCTCTGCCGGCCTCACTCTAGACACAGTCCATATATAGGCATAGCTGAGTCAGCTATCACTCAGCTATGCCTATATATGGACTTCTACAGCGTTACACCCGGCGTTACACGTGTTACGCGTTACACCTTTACCCCAGAACTCAAATGTATAGTAGTATAATAGGATTGTAATTACAAATCCCTAAATTAACATCCTCCTCACATAAATAACACAAACCTCATCCAAGACATTAAGCATGTAGGGTCCATATCCAAACGCAAAGACAACACGAGCTGTGGAGGTCTTCATCATTGTGACAATCCTCTGGAGTTTATCTGTGTCTTTGTGGAAGGGCAGAGCCTCTGAATAAGCCACACAACCCAGACCAGACTGGTCCAGACCAGACTGGAATAATGGAGCGGCGTCACGGCCAGAATAATCATCATTGAACAACAGTCCTACCCAGGACCACTCGAACCGCCTCATGATCCTGATCATAGCTCTCACCTGAGTGGACAAAGAAAGGACAGAAATGCATGGCTCCTGATACTACCGTAATTATTTAACCTGGAATGAAAGTGGTGCACACCTTCCTCTTGACAATACAACCCAGATTCTCTGTTGGGTTAAAGTCAGGACAGTTGGCAGGTCAGTTAAGCACAGTCATACCATTGGTCTGGACCAGGCTAATTTTCAACTGGAAAATCCCCAATTGAGAGAAAGCCAATAGCACGTGGAAGGCTACATGACTAACAAGGAAACCTTCTCTCTCTCCTATTGTTTGATAGAGGCATATTATAAACGCATAACTTATATAACAAATGACACTATACACCTCAGAGCATCGACCACACATTTATAGAAATCAGTTGAGAATGGCCTGGGATTTCCACAATTGAAATGTCAACTTTTTGCGGGTTGTTATACTGGAGTGAGTGTGGAACTATAGCAGTCCTCTGGAGTGAGTGTGGAACTATAGCAGTCCTCTGGAGTGAGTGTGGAACTATAGCAGTCCTCTGGAGTGAGTGTGGAACTATAGCGGTCCTCTGGAGTGAGTAACTATAGCAGTCCTCTGGAGTGAGTGTGGAACTATAGCAGTCCCTCTGGAGTGAGTGTGGAACTATAGCAGTCTTCTGGAGTGAGTGTGGAACTATATCAGTCCCTCTGGAGTGAGTGTGGAACTATAGCAGTCCCTCTGGAGTGAGTGTGGAACTATAGCAGTCCCTCTGGAGTGAGTGTGGAACTATAGCGGTCCTCTGGAGTGAGTGTGGAACTATAGCAGTCCCTCTGGAGTGAGTGTGGAACTATAGCAGTCCCTCTGGAGTGAGTGTGGAACTATAGCGGTCCTCTGGATTGAGTGTCAGAGTATTCCAGGTTGTGCAACATGAACTATTATATACTCAGGCATTTACCAAAAAATCGATTCAACGATGCATCAATTTGCATAACACGAGTCGACTATTATATACAGTACAGTAGGGTGGCAGTGGCGGTGGCTCAGGGGTAGAGTCACCGGATGGTAACCACAAGGTTGCCGGTTCAATCCCAGGCTCCCGCAGAGTTGGTGTCAAAGTGTCCTTGAGCAAGACACTGAACCCCTAATTGCTCCTGATGTGCTAGTATGTACCTTGCATGGTTTCCACTGCCATCAGTGTATGAATGTCTGAGCTTTATTCATGAAGCACCTTTTGCAGAGAGGCCTCACTAGGTGCTGTACATGCAAAGCATACAATAATAGACAAACAATAAGACAAATGATATACAATTCAGCTAAAAACATAAAACAGTGAGCAGTAAAATCAATGCATACTACATTACATTTCTACAAATGCTTGTTTAAAAAGAAGTGTTTTACGTGTGTGTGTGTGAATGTGATGCACAAGTTATGTAAAGCGCCTTGGATAAAGGCGCTACTGTATATAAATGCACCATTTACCATTTTTTACCAACACGTCTATTGTTGTTAGTTCACCTGGAAGACAACACTAGGCATTGACCTGAAGAAGGATGGAAACTGAGTCCGGTCACTCAGACAGGAGCAAACTGCACCGAAACTCATCTGTAAAAAAACAGAATACAAACAAAGCATCAGATATCTGTTCTCTATTATCTGCTCTGGATCCCGGGTGTTAAACAGTGAGTCTCGTATAGTGCTGTGGTAAACCAACCGCCTCTGCTTAAAGTATCTGCAGCCTCTCATGACTGAAACTGCCCCTCAGATCGATGTTTTCTTTTTATAGGATGGGAATCGGTACTTTTTTTTCCTGTTTTCCTACATAATGCCAGTGGATGCTGCCTGCTGATGTGGGCATATAGCCAAGCTGTTTCAGTAGACTATAATGGTTGACTGTTTATTAACAAAGGTTAATAAATTTGAGTATTCAATACAAATGAATCAATTCATTACATAATCCGCTCATTTAAAGAACTTAATATTGTTATATGCAGAATGGGCTATTTAAATTAAATACAAGGCCATAGGCCTACCCCTTCCTTAATCAGAGTAAACAACCTTACGTAAAATCATGTAAAATCATCCATCCATCTTCAACCCCAGACTGATGCTCAGCATCTGAGCATCAGTCATTTATACTGGATGACCAACAGGTGGCAACCCTAACAACGATTATGTTCTTCATCTTACAAACTGCAAAAAAATATTAGAAAGGTCATAAGAAACTCACCATGGGCACTCTGTACACACCTAATATTTTAGAGACAGCAATAGAACCAGCACCCATAATTCCTAGTACAGGAGGAGAGCCGACACAGGTCTGGTCCAGTGTAAACTGCTGCTCTCTCCCACTGAGCAGAGACAACGCTGCACTGGTTCTAAGTCCTTCCGTTGCACATGTGTCATAGATACTGTATCCCAGAGTCAGGTTGGGGAGCAGGCTGGGGCTGCTGTTGATCTCATGGATGGCAAAGGCCATGACCTGTGCCATTCTGAACAGTCCTATGGAAAACCTAACACACAAAATTAAGCTTGGATGTCGGAAGGTTGCATGGTAACCCAGGTTCTCTGAGTGGAGAGACTGGCCCTCCACTACGTATTGAATAATACTATAATACACTTTCTTATGTTTTTGTGTCATAAATGACTTAAAGGCCATTCACATGAGGAGCGCATAAGCCTCTGTTAATTTTCAATGAGAACTGCATTTTTGTGCTGAGGTGGTGTGATAACACAAGCGTATTTATGAGAGCACACACCCACAATTCACCAGATCTGGATTCTGTTCAGGTTTTTTGTTTTACGTTGCGTTATCATGCCTTTTGAGCAGACCTACGACAGAGCTGACGTTGTTCCAGGCAACAACACATCCGTTTATCGCTCCCCGTGTGCAAGGCCTTTAGTTTGTCACAGTACAGCAGGGGTAGGGAACCTATGGCTTGGGAGCCAGATGTGGCTCTTTTGATGGCTGCATCTGGCTCAGACAAATCTTTAATTATATAGAAATTTCAGTAGGAAAGTATAAAATCTATTTATCCATCAATGGCATAGGCAGCACAGATGAGCCAGACTCAGACACTGTTTGATGTATGCTCTGCTGTCAAAAATAGCGGCTGAATTTCCATACAACAAACTAATCACGTTAAGTAAAAAGAAACCATTTTGAGAAGATTTCTAAAAGACAAAAAAAGGAGAAGGAGTATTGCACTTTTCAGCAGGAATGGACAGAGGAATTTGCTTTTGTGGAGAGAAAAAAAGTTCTGTAGTGTGTCTAATATGCAATGATAAAATAGGAACAGCATAAGAATGTTATTAAAAATAACTTCTACTCCCAAGTGCTGAAATTACATAAAATGGACAGATTTTCTTTCTGCTGTACTCGTCTCCTCTAAATGCCTCTTTAAAAAAGATCAGCAGTGTCTGTATATGGGTGTGGGAAGATCAATAAATACATATAAATACAATAAATAATAAAAAAAATACTCAATGATTAGCAACAGCATAACAATGTTATTAAAATAATTCTTGTTGTACTTTAAAGGTGTTGAAATTACATGAAATGCATAAATGCACTTGTATTTTAGGTTTTCAAACATTTGTATGGCTCTCACAGAATTTTATTTAAAAATATGTGGTGTTCATGGCTCTCTCAGCCTAAAAGGTTCCCGAGCCCTGCACTACAGTGTCACACAAATAGTATTTTTGAAGAAAATATTCAAAGTGAATGTTGGTTTTACAAATATTGGGTTATATACAGGACATCTTGAAATAGTGAAAGGTATCCTCAAGAGATTGTGGAGCGTATTCTCTTGCCGTCTATTGAGATACCTACTGACGACAGGCTGGTTTCTGTTCCTTGGGCTGTGTGAAAGTCAGCTCAGGGGGAACAGAGGACAGGTGGATGGGAATCAAACCACCCAGAAGCACGTCTCCATCCTTGTACATTCTGTAGGGATTAAAGGATGCCTGTAACTCACAAGAAGAGGAAGAGGAGGAAGACAAAGGAGAGAAGGAAGAGAAGAACATCATCAAGTATGAAAACAGTTGTATGTCTAAAGAAGCCCTCATGACTGGCCTCCTCTCTCTAACAACCTCCCCCCTTCTCTAAATCCATTGTCCAGTTGTTAGGTGTTTTATACAGTGTGGTTCCATCCCCTGTGCCACCTTGGCATTACATCATCTAAACCATAAATATATATCAGAAAGCTAGATGTCTCGCCCGCGCTGCTGGCCAATGGGGAGTGACGTTTTTACGTGGCGGCCATCTTGTCAGAGTATAGCATAACTTTTGGTCTATGACCATATACTTTTTAAATGACGATAACTCACTTATTTTTTAACCGATTTTCAAACGGATTGGTTTGTTGTAAACGTCAGAGAGATGTCGGCATACAATGAGCCATTATACGAGGTTTTTAGAAAAAATAGTAAAGATCATAGCCACGTCGATAACGTTCATAATAATGCAATCAGTTTTTTTGTTGTTTGTCATGTTCTCCAAGTCTCTGTGGATGGTTGTAATCCACAGGTCAGATGGTCAGTTTCCAATTCGCTTTGTGTGCAGTGGGTGCATAGTCTGTCTCCCCTAGGGATACATGTCTGCCTATGGCGGCCTGTGAGGCTGTGTTCACTCAGTCTGCATATATATGGAGGCTGTGTTCACTCAGTCTGTACCTAGTTAAGATTTTCCTTTGCTTTGGGTCAGTCACAGAGCTCAGATATTCGTTTTGTATTCTCTGTTTAGGACCAGGTAGCATTCTAGTTTACTCTGCTTTTGTGTTGCTTCTTTCCAATGTGCCAGATAGTTTTCCTTTTGCTGTTTTTTATAATTTGGTTTAGTCCGATGGTTAGAGGTTTACTATTTTGTGAGTTCGTTTGTGTATAGAGTTCTACGGCTAATTTGGTGAGGGAGCATCTCTCTTGGGTTTTGTTGTGTGTGAGTGCCTTGTTATGGAGTGTATCTCTATCACTTTCTTTTAGGTGGTTGTAGAACCTCAGTGCCACACACACACACACACACACACACACACACACACACACACACACACACACACACACACACACACGTTTGTGAGATCTTGGTGTAAGGCTGGATACACGTATAAAGGGAAATAGGACAGCCCTTTAGCCCTTTAGCCCTCTTGCTTTTTACATGTTTCAACACATCTGAGTGTAGTTTTCCTGCAAATTGCACAATGCAGTGTTGCCAGTTATTCTGATAAGAAACGTTGAACTAGTTCTCTTTGATGGAATCTATCAAGGATAAAATAAAATAATGTTTTCCTATAAAAAAATGCTTTTTTATTATAGGAATGCGACAGGCAGCTAAAATTACTGTTATGTTTAATGCATGTTGCGAAAATCGGCCCGATGTGTTCAACCTGGCTGTGTGTGTCTGTAAATTAAAGGTCTGCTAGTTTAGATAGCTTAAATGCTTATCTTTATTTAGGTGCAAGTTTTCCGTTTTATCTAAAACAATTAAATGCCAAAAAGACATTATTTTACGATGATTTCCACTCCCTACTTCACATGCATGTGATTTTCTTTGAATGGAGGTGGTCTCATTACAAGGACTTTGATCATCTGGTTTCGATGGAAAGATGAAGTAAGTTAGGGTGACCATATTCTCAAAGGAGAAAACCAGGACACCTTAGCGGGGGGGGGGGGGGGGGGGGGGGGGTTCACAAAATATTCAGATATCGAACAGGCGCTACTATCGCCTCGAACAGCTTTTTTGTGTTTTTCTGTGTCAATGTGGGATTTTAGGTCCCTTGCACGTCCATTGCAGAGCGAGACATACGTGCCTGCTTTGCAAACAGTGCACAGTGCTTCACATTTGTCTCGCCCTGGTCTGAATACAGGGAATTTTTTCTGTAACTCGTCTGTAAACGTGCACTTGCGCTTGGGCATGGTAGTGGAGACTGACAACCACGCTGTCTAGTGTCTACTAACTGATTGACGAAGGCTGCCTGCACTGACTCTGCTCAGGGCTGACGTCATTGTGCGCAGTGTCCTAGTGCCTGTCGATTTACTGGTCCTATGTAAGCAAAGACGTGTCGGAAAGGAACAGGAATGAAAGTAATTTTACAAAAACCGGGACATTTCCTCATTTTCTAAAAATAAACCAGGACACCCAGGACAGGACGTGAAATACGGACATGTCCTGGGAAATACGGACGTATGGTCAGCCTAAAGTAACTAATTCAGAAATCCACAACCAGTTTTTAATTAAGGGTAATCAACTTTTTTATCACAGAAAATACATGTTTATTTGTGTGATTAGATGCAGTTTAATATGACAGAAAACAGAGTCTTACTAAAAGGATATCAACAATCTACTGTAAAACGACACATTTCACAGAAAATGCATTTAGAAATGTCTGCTTCTATGTCTTGGCATCACCTCGACCCATGATGGACTTCTTAGTGTTTCTCTCAGGTTTTAAAATGATAATATAACACTTTGGTCCAAACAGCACCAACGAAATGCCAAAACTAGATGCTAAAATAGCAAACACCTCCACAACATCTGCATATTTGCCTGGAGAGCTGATATATGCTGGGATGAAGGCTATCCACACGGCACAGAAGATCAACATGCTGAAAGTAATTAACTTAGCTTCATTGAAGTTGTCTGGAAGATTCCTTACCATGAATGCTAGGAGGAAACTGAGGAGTGCTAGAAAGCCAATATAACCTAGTAACACACCAAAACCAACTATTGATCCTATATCGCATTCATAGACTATCTTTTCAGAATAGTATTTAGTGTTTTTATGAGGAGTTGGTGAGGCAGACACAAGCCAGACTGTGCAGATTATTGCCTGGATTGAAGTAAGAACCAGAACTGTTCCTCTCTGCTGCATAGGACCAAACCACTTCATAATGTCTCCACCTCCAGGCTTGGAGGCCTTGAACACAGCCAACACTACCATAGTCTTTACCAGGATACAGGAGACACACAGCACAAAGCTGATCCCAAATACTGCATGTCTCAACTGACAAGTCCATAGTCTGGGACGGCCAATGAACAGCAGTGAGCACAAGAAACATAGTTGGAGTGAAAGCAAGAGCTGGAAGCTGAGTTCTGAGTTGTTGGCACGGACCATGGGCGTTTCTCGATGATAGACGAAGATCCCCAGGACAATGGCAGAGACAAAAGCTCCCAGCAGTGAGATGGTTGTTAAGGAGATTCCCAGGGCCTCATGGTAGGACAGGAACTCAATGCTCTTTGGGACACAGTGGTCAAGCTGGGGACTGGACCAGAAGTCCTCTGGACAACTGGTACACTCTGTAGAGTCTAAAGAATAGACCAAGATTACAGTGACAGGCATGTATCTTCTTATAACCTACTTTACATGGTGACACAATGTAAACCTACCAGTCTCATTGCTGAACTCTCCCTCAGAACAAGCAATGCAGTCAAAGCAGCAGACAGGTTCTCCTTTCCTCCTGGCCACACGGGTTCCAGGAGAACAGCTCTCACTGCACACTGACCGAGGAGGCTGCAGGATGAGTACAGCAAACATCCAGCTTAAATAGCCGGTAAGAAGATGAAGCGAATGTGTGATTGGCTGAGTGGATCGTGGGAAACAGAAGGTGATGCTACAGCGGCTCTATAAGCAGCGACTGCACTAAGGTATCCAGACTGAATTAAAGTACCTTTCCAGATTCAAAGTTCCACATGATTCTGTCTTCATCAAGGGTGAATTCTTCATCTCCGGAGGTTGTCTTCTTGACCAGTCCTACATTGTGAATCTTTGAGCTTCCATCAGGGAGCCACGCCCAGTTCAATATATCGATGATTGGTAAAACATCACCATTTTCATCATAAGATACAAGATGACCATTAGATGTGGTGAAGTTGACCTTTTCCATGTAATAGAGAAGCTAGAAATGGTGATGAAGAATCATGAAGAACAAGAGAAAAACATTTAAAATAATAAAATAAATATGTTGTAACCCAATAATGTGTTTTCAAAAGTTGTTTTTACATGCGTAAATAATAAATGAATGGATAAATAGAATAGAATTAATATCCCACCTGCCCCGGCTGCATTGTCTGCAAACTGGCACAGCTGTGCCCAGGGAAAGGCCCTCTTCCTGGCACACACTGCAACATGTCATGGAGGGCATGGGCCAGAGCGTACACATTCTTGTATATAAGGTAATCGAACCTCAGGTCAGACCCACCCAACAGGGTGGTCTCTGCTAGGTCCTCTTGTCCACTACACACCCTTCCACCAGCGTCCACCCACTCTGGTGGAAGGGCTGAAAATTTACACCGAAATGTCTGTTCCCAAAACCTCTTCACCTGAATACAATGAATTTGTAAAAATGCCAGTAAATACGATTGAGTGATTTATGAATTTATTCATGCATTGATTAAGTGATGGATTCATTGATTAACATGTGATTTTTCTTTTGGTTAACGTAAGTCACTCAGTGTGATAAAATTATTTATCAATTTCATTCCCTCAATAGTGGCCAACCAGGGAAATCTGTGAACATCTCTTGTTAAAAAGTCCATGCATACATAAATTCATACATTGTGCAAAAATGCCGTAAGCACTTTATTGTCCATTGTGGTTGCTTGCGTTACATTAATTGAGTTAATTAATTATAAAACACTTACTATGCTGTCCTCATGGTCATCGTCAGGACGTATTTTTGACAAGAAGTCATTGAGCCCTGGCATCTCTCCACGGTGGAAGGCTAAACCCAAACTACCTCTCAGGTAGGGCAGGTATTGAGGAGAATTGAGACCTCCTCTCCACCAACCTGCTGTGGCAGGAAAGATCCATAGCAGACCTGTCACATTCTGCCTAACCACCTGCCAAAGAAATGAATGCATTTTAGATTATTCTAATTACAAATCTGCAAATGATCATCCTAAATAGCTTCCAGGACCTCTGTTTGTTGTTTGATTGCTAATCCAATTAATTTTAAAAGGGAGTCATGTGGTTTAATCATTAAATTTTGCCCGATGTCCAGTGGAGAGTAGACCAATCACACCAGACAAACTTTAGTGATTAATCCATATGACTCCCATTGACAATGAATTGGAGCAGCAATCAAACAGCAACCAGCGGTCAGTCAGGCACAATTTTTTACTGAACTAAGTCTCACATCATCATAACACAAACCTCATCCAAAACATTATGCGTGTAGATTGCATATCCAAATGCAACGACAACACGAGCTGTGGAGGTCTTCATCACAGTGACAATCCTCTGGAGTTTATCTGTCTCTTTGTGGAAGGGCAGAGCCTCTGAATAAGCCACACAACCCAGACCAGACTGGTCTAGGCCAGACTGGAATAATCGGGCGGCATCACGGTTAGTATCATCATCAGCAAACAACAGTCCTACCCAGGACCACTCGAACCGCCTCATGATCTGGATCATAGCTCGCACCTGAGTTAACAAAGAATGGAAAAAGAAACCAGGGCCGTTTCAGTACTGTGATTTGTTCTAAAGCCAAACTGTTAGACATCAAACACTAAATTATTTGGTGACAGGTAATTTCATAACTGTTTATAGACAACCTTTTCAAGAATTGGGAGATTTGAAATTGGTCTATAATTCTCAAAGAGAAGTGTGTCAACGTTTCTTTTTTTATTTTTTATAAAAGGTGATATAATAGCATGTTTGAGATTAGTGGGGCAAATTCCATTAATAGTGACGAATTAACAATGTCCAGAACATCTTCAGCCATGCAACGAAGACATTTTTTAAAAAGGTTGTGGGTATTGGACCGAGTCCACATGTTGCTGAGCTTAATTATTTCACTACGTCTTGTAGTTCCATATGATTGAGAGACAGAAAATTAGGAAAAAGTACATTGAGTGACGGTTCCACTGAGATTACACTCAGTGGAAGTAGGAATGATATTATTCCAAATATTTATTATTTTTTTGTTGAAGCAAGAGGCAAGTTCATTGCAATTCTCCCAGGAGTGTTCCAGGTCTTGGTGGATTTATACGTTTGTCAAGTGTGTTAGAGAAACATAGAATTACGTAGGTTATGAGTAATGATTTGTAATAAGTATTGTTGTCTAGCTGTTTTGATTTAGTAGTTGTATTTTTTGAGCGACTCCCTATATGCATTAATGTCAACCTGAAGTTTGTTCTTTTTTGTGCCCTCGCACTTCCATTATTCCTCCAGGGTGTTTTTTTCCCCGTCCAGTAACAGTTTCTTTGTTTGTTTTTTTAAAGGAGAAATATCATTCATGATCTGTGTAGTTAAATAATTAAAATTGCTGACAAGACAAATAATTAGAATGAGATAGTCCAATATTTGCAGAAGTATATAAATTGATAAATTTGTCTGCAGTATTGGCACAAATGGAACACTTAGAAATAGATTTGACAGTGGGTACAGGTTTGGTAAACCACTCAACATTAAAGAGGATGCTGTAATGATCAGAAATATCGAGATCAATAAGAGTATTAGTAGGATCAATCACAAGGCCCGTGGAAATAACAAGGTCGAGCGTGTGTCCATGTTCATGTGTGGGCCCAGAAATGTGCTGAGTAAAATCAAAGGTTGACAACATGTCAATAAAGGAATTAACATGATTGCAATTAGCTTGGTCAATATAAAACTAAAATCACCTGCTATAATGACTGGATCGAACTTGACAGTAATTTGAGCTAAACGCTCAACGAAGTCTTCAATAAAGCCACTTTTGAGCTTCGGGGGATGGTAGAGTGTACTAATTAAACATAATACAGTGTATTACTCTGCTCTAACATGGGACACAGGTGACAGTAACCCATCACTGTACACTCTAGAATGCTGGCATATACTACCTGAGAGACATGATTACCACCCTTTTTTATTCATTTCTAAAGCCATTTCTGGAATTGCTCCTCCTCTCCCATCACCTATCCGACCCGTTCGAGCAATTGTTTAACCCTTAAGGTTCCTTTTGCTCATTTTAAGATGGTCAGAGCAGCCTTTTCTCTCAGTGCGGCCTCTGATTGTAATGAGATAGCACCCTTGCTCGCTGTTGTAATTGTTTTAAGTAATTGTTGTCTACCTCTGTCTTCGTTTCTTTTGCTTTAGTTGCTTGGATGTGTTTTCTTCCCTGTTGTGGATTTTTGTTTTGTGTTGTATTCGGCTACATTGAAAATGAGGGACTACCCCTCAATTGTGCTCCGAGTTTGAATAAAGGCTATGATGATGATCATACATGCCTTGGCAACATGCGGACCGTAAGCCCACAGGTTAATACTGGAGTTTAATTCTGGAGTTCAGCTGTTACGATTATAAACGTGCAAACAGGACCTGCTTCATTTACTCTGTCTGTATTTTTATGTCCAGTGTATTTGAACTTGAATTTAACATTTGCTAACATTTAAATGAAAATGTTAGCCCTACTTCGACAAAAAATAGCAAAAACATTTCAGGATTTGTTATGAAAATTGCTAAAATAGACATCTAGATGCTGCCTATCAGAGCAAAGATGGATTTTGGAGGAGTCAATTGAGCTTCTGGACATGAAAGTCGAGACGCCTAGTGCTGATGAAGGGGCGTGTCCAGGACCGGTTTCCCTACTGTCCAGGAGCAACAGAGCCGACCTTAATGACAGGCAGAGTAGAAAGGAGGATCCAAGCAGAAACCTGGTCAAGAAATACCAAGATCTTATCCTCGACAGCCAGCAGAATGGATGGAAGCTCCAGAATCTGCCGGTAGAGGTGGGCTGTAGGGGCTTTGCCGGGCGGTCGCTATGGAGAGCCCTCGAACGGCTGTGGAACGAAGGGATGGCCAGGAAGCGGTCACTAAGGGATGGTCACTAAGCTGTCACTAAGGGATGGCCAGGAAGCGGTGGCACGAAGGGATGGCCAGGAAGCGGTCACTAAGGGATGGTCACTAAGCTGGCAGAGAAAGCATCGTGGTAGACCTGGATCCAAAGAGAGGTGGCAGTGCTGACCTGGTGGAGGCCTGCAGACCAGAGGTCTCAGTGGGTCTGGAAGAGTTGACCCAGCCCTAAGTGGGACCAAAGCCCTACTCGGCCCGGCTAATTAGCATATTGTCTGGGCCCGGACCAGACCTGTGAAGACCTGCAAGCAAAAAACCTGTCACAAGTTGCCCACCATGGGTGGACAACATGAATTATTATTGTTGTATATACCAACGGGTCTATTGTTATAGAAGTTCACCTGGAAGACCATACTTGGCACTGATCTGAAGGAGGATGGGAACTGAGTCCGGTCACTCAGACAGGAGCAAGCAGAACCATAACTCATCTGGAAAAAACAAAATAAAAACAAAGCATCACTGTAATGTACTAGATCACGGGTGTACAACAGTTAGAACAATGCTACTCAACCACAGCCTCTGATTATAGGCATATGCATTGTTGTTTCCATGTTTTTGAACAAGATTATAGGCATCGCATTGTTTGTTCAAACAGAGTGATATGGCCAACCTCCATAAGTCAAGGTTTTAGAGCACTGCCTGTGGTAGATCTTCTACCATGCAGAGTTTTATCTGTCTGTCTCTCTTGTGCAAACACTGCATATGGAGAGTCTGTATTTGTCTGCCTAGTTCTGCAGAGAGATGCAGACTGACTGTGGAAAGTGGAATGATAAGTAATCATTTAGCAGGTGTGGGTTGTCATGGCAATCAACTGGCTGAGGCAGAGACTGGAAATTGCACAAATGCCAGGCGATTTGAAGGCTATTCAACATATTAAATAGGATTTATATTGAAGCTCTGTTAATTTCTAATGTCAAAATGCATTTAAATCCAAAACAAATCATGTTGTTTATTGATGTTTGCATCCCTGACAACCAAACTTTTAATAAGTAAACAAAGGGCCTGGGGCCTATTTCACGAAAAGCGGATTAGGGAAAAAGCCAGGATTTAACTGATATCCCGGTTTATTATATCCTGGATTAGCGTTCATTCGGTTTCATGAAAACCGGTTAATCTTGCCAGATTAACTTGACCAGTTAACCTGGATATGTTGAGGCTTGATTTGGTTTCATGAAAGCAATGCCACATTAGTTCCCATGGAAACTAATGCTATGGACTTAGCCTGCTCCGGACCAGGCTAACAGTCAGGTTTAACCTAATCCTCATGTCTTTGCTGTTTATTAGGCCAATCCAATGACTTTTTACACTGTTATTTCAACACCTGTCTTTGTATATAGACTCAACTCACTGTGATTTATCCACCTTCACTTACATTTGGGATAATATTAAAGCTGCAGGGACCCCCTCTAAAATGAGATGCTGCATCTCAAGGGGCTACCCTTTCAATAAAGTTAAAAGTTAAAGTTACCATTCTGCCATTACCATTTTATTTGACATTGGTTTCATGTTCCCCTCGTGTTTGTTCTGTGTATCAAAAGTTACTTACTTCGTTCGGGGAGCACAATGCAATCAGTGCACTATTTCAGAAAGCTTATAGCCCGATATAGCCGCGTTTTAAACATATACAGTACTCCCATTTCGGAGGTATGATATCATGAATATGGTCTTCAACTTCTATCTTTGGCAACTTATGCATTCAGTCTAATGGCAATCATTTGCCATGGATCGGATCCGATCGCCATGCCATGCCATGTCCCTGGCCTTATTAATCGCGCTCGTATTACTCTTTAATGATCGCCTAGCTTCGACATCATCATCAGCTGCTGCTGCGCTTCTGTCAGTTGTGAAAGGCACGGCCATAGATATATATAAGAAGACATTCATATATATCTATGGGCACGGCTCTCTGGCTCTTGCCGGTCTCGCTGATTGGTTACGCTCAATGAATCTACAATCCTCATCACAGCCTTTTCAAGCAGTATGTGCACGAGCCAGCAAGCGAGGCTAAATGATCCTGGCTCGCTAAATCCGCACATTTTGAGCCTCGCTTGGCTTTGGTGGAACAGAATGAACCAGGCTCTAAAGACCAGGATATAAAAAGCGTGGTTTTGGCTTAAATTCCCGCTTTTCTAATCCACCTTTCGTGAAATACCCCCCTGCTGAGCTCTGCTCTCTGCTGGTTATTGATAATTTGATGTTTAGGCCTATAGAGGGTTAAAGTATTGAATTATACAGCATTGTGCATGGATTAATGTTACATGATTAGAAAAGAAACAAATATAAAACATTAATTTACAGGTCACCCACTGAAAATGAATACAATCCAGAATTATTAACCAAAACATTTTATATAGATAGCAGAGGAAGTTTTACAAGCTCACGACACGTTGCAGCATCCACGCCACGCTGATACTGAGAGCTTGTGGACCTGCAATTTTAGGCATGCAACACCGTGATGTTGCAGAATATAAATGAGGCTTCTATGCTAAAGAACAATAGCAGAAAGTTGTGAAACGGTGAGTTAAAAAACAAAACAAAAAAACAAGCAGTACACCCAGCTCCGGTGTCATTCACATGTGCAGAAGATGTCCAGTATTTAATAGCACAAAGTGATTGTGCAGATTTACAATTGCATCACAGAATCAGGCAAGAAAAATTACAGCCCCTATTGTCCCTATTGAATAGAGGTGTACGTAGAACAGCCTCCATTGGACTAGCCCCAGGATTCCATGAAGTGAACAGAGTTGTCGTAACTGTCTACATAAGCCTTTGAGTCGCGGAGCTTTTTTCCTTTCCCTTTCTCTTAATGGTACATTCAACAGAATAGGGAACACTGAATAGGGTGAAATAAATCAGGAAAAACATCAGTTTACCGATGCAAGCATTTTTTTGCAATGCATATCAATTTCACCCGTCAGTTGCATTGATACCCAGTGACAGATGCACTCATTTCAGGCACATGGCTATTGATGCACATCGATGAACCTCCACACCCCTAGTCACACCTTGCTGATGATTTGATACTTTGGTCTAACACTAGTATAACGACAAAATGGGGCATCAACATTTTTAAATATGGAGACAAGGTTTCTTCTCAAGAGCAACGGTTATGTAATATTTATCATGTAGATTAGCAAAAAAGCCAAGTAAGGCAAATTAAATAAAATAGGGCATGGTGAAATGGGATAGGAAACTTACCATGGGCACTCTGTACACACCTAATAATCGAGAGACAGGAATAGAACCAGTCCCCACAATTCCAAGTACTGGAGGAGAGCCGACACAGCTCTGGTCCAGTGTAAACTGCTGCTCTCTCCCACTGAGCAGAGACAACGCTGCACTCAATCTAACTCCAGCTGTTAAACAGGTGTCATAGATACTGTATCCCAGAGTCAGGTTGGGGAGCAGGCTGGGGCTGCTGTTGATCTCATGGATGGCAAAGGCCATGATCTGTGCCATTCTGAACAGTCCGATGGAAAGCCTAACACACACAATTACACTGTAAGCTTGCATGTGGGAAGGTTGCATGGTAACCCAGGTTCTCTGAGTGCCGTATTGAATAATATTATTATACACTTTCTTATGTTTTTGTGTAATTTTCAATGAGAACTGCATTTTTGTGCTGAGAAGGTTTGATAACACAAGCGTATTTATGAGAGCACACACCCACAATTCACCAGATCTGGATTCTGTTCAGGTTTTTTGTTTTACGTTGCGTTATCATGCCTTTTGAGCAGACCTAGGACAGAGCTGACGTTGTTCCAGGCAACAACACATCCGTTTATCGCTCCCCGTGTGCAAGGCCTTTAGTTTGTCACAGTACAGCAGGGGTAGGGAACCTATGGCTTGGGAGCCAGATGTGGCTCTTTTGATGGCTGCATCTGGCTCAGACAAATCTTTAATTATATAGAAATTTCTGTAGGAAAGTATACAATTTCTATTTATCCATCAATGGCATAGGCAGCACAGATGAGCCAGACTCAGACACTGTTTGATGTATGCTCTGCTGTCAAAAATAGCGGCTGAATTTCCGTACAACAAACTAATCACGTTAAGTAAAAAGAAACCATTTTGAGAAGATTTCTAAAAGACAAAAAAAGGAGAAGGAGTATTGCACTTTTCAGCAGGAATGGACAGAGGAATTTGCTTTTGTGGAGAGAAAAAAAGTTCTGTAGTGTGTCTAATATGCAATGATAAAATAGGAACGGCATAAGAATGTTATTGAAAATAACTTCTACTCCCAAGTGCTGAAATTACATAAAATGGACAGATTTTCTTTCTGCTGTACTCGTCTCCTCTAAATGCCTCTTTAAAAAAGATCAGCAGTGTGGGAGGATCAATAAATACATATAAATACAATCAATAATAAAAAAAATACTCAATGATTAGCAACAGCATAACAATGTTATTAAAATAATTCTTGTTGTACTTTAAAGGTGTTGAAATTACATGAAATGCATAAATGCACTTGCATTTTAGGTTTTCAAAAATTTGTGTGGCTCTCACAGAATTTCATTTAAAAATATGTGGTGTTCATCGCTCTCTCAGCCAAAAAGGTTCCCGACCCCTGACCTACAGTGTCAAACAAATAGTGTCTTTGAAGAAAATATTCAAAGTGAATGTTGGTTTTACAAATATTAGGTTATATACAGGACATATTGAAATAGTGAAAGCGTATTCTCTTGCTGTCTATTGTGATACCTACTGACGACAGGCTGGTTTCTGATCCTTGGGCTGTGTGAAAGTCAGCTCAGGGGGCATAGCAAACATGTGGATGGGAAACAAACCTCCCAGAAGCACGTCTCCATCCTTGTACATTCTGTAGGGATTAAAGGATGCCTGTAACTCACAAGAAGAGGAAGAGGAGGAAGACAAAGGAGAGAAGGAAGAGAAGAACATCATCAAGTATGAAAACAGTTGTATGTCTAAAGAAGCCCTCATGACTGGCCTCCTCTCTCTAACAACCTCCCCCCCTTCTCTAAATCCATTGTCCAGTTGTTAGGTGTTTTATACAGTGTGGTTCCATCCCCTGTGCCACCTTTGCATTACATCATATAAACCATAAATAGATATCAAAAAGCTAGATGGCTCGCCCGCGCTGCTGGCCAATGGGGAGTGACGTTGTTACGTGGCGGCCATCTTGTCAGAGTAGAGCATAACCTTTGGTCTATGAGCATATACTTTTTTTTTTTAAAATAACGATAACTTGCTTATTTTTCAACCGATTTTCAAACGGATTGGTTTGCTGTAAATGTCAGAGATGTCCGCATACAATGAGTCATTATTCATTGTTTGTCATGTTCTCCAAGTCTCTCTGGATGGTTGTAATCCGTGTATGTGTCTCTGATGTCTTGGCACTAGTGTTGTAGTTCTCGAGACATTGGTCTCGTCTCAATACAAGTCTCAAGACAAATTTTCATTGTCTCGGTCTTGTTTTTGTCTCGCTTTGTTTTGTCTTGTTCTTGTCTCGACCTTGCGGCTCTCCACTTCATTTGTCTTGTGGTCTCGTCTTGTTCTCGTATAATTTTGTCTTGGTCTTGTATCGACCTCGGAGCCATTGTCTCGGGTCTTGATCGCCAACAAGACCTCTAGAGACAATACAATGTAAAGGAAAAGTTCTATTCATTGTGCTGAGCGAGGACCCATTCATAAAGACAGCTGCAGGCGCAAATAGCAATATACTGTTTTCTTCTGTAAATATTGAAAAGAAAGAAGACAGACACTGGGATGTGTCTGATTAGGGATTTTTTATATTCTTGTTATCAACCATATCGCCCCAGCTCTATTATATTATTAGTAGTTTTGTTTAAAAATGTACGGGGGCAAAACAATCAAATTCAGTGTTACTAATAATAGAAGATTGAAAATCATTAAGAACGTTATTATATGTTAAAATGGGCATGACAAGACTAGGTCTTGGCCTCGGTCTTGACCAGTCTTGGTCTTGCCTTGTTCTCGGCCCCTCTAGGTCTTGGTCTTGTCTTGTACTTGGCCCCGCTAGGTCTTGGTCTTGTCTTGATCTCGACCCTCTAGGTGCTAGTCTCGTCTCGATCTCGTCTCGATCAAGTCTGTGGTTGTCTTGGTCTTGTCTTGGTCTCGATTTAAGTGGTCTCGACTACAACACTACTTGGCACAAAGGTCAGATGGTCAGTTTCCAATTCGCTTTGTGTGCAGTGGGTGCATAATCTGTCTCCCCTAGGGATACATGTCTGTCTTCCTATCGCAGCCTTTGTCAATTGCCAGGCTGTGTTTCACTCAGTCTGTACCTAGTTAAGATTTTCCTTTGTTTTGGGTCAGTCACAGTGCTCAGATATTCGTTTTGTATTCTCTGTTTAGGGCCAGGTAACATTCTAGTTTACTCTGCTTTTGTGTTGCTTCAGATAGTTTTCCTTTTTCTGTTTTATAATTTGGTTTAGTCCGATAGGTTTTCTATTCTGTGAGTATGTTTGTGTTATGTATAGAGTTCCAGTTTTCCGTTTTATCTAAAACAATTAAATGCCAAAAAGACATTATTTTACGATGATTTCCACTCCCTACTTCACATGCATGTGATTTTCTTTGAATGGAGGTGGTCTCATTACAAGGACTTTGATCTTCTGCTTACGATGGAAAGATAAAGTAACTAATTCAGAAATCCACAACCAGTCTTTAAGTAAGGGTAATCAACTTTTCCTTATCACAGAAAATACATGTTTATTTGTGTGATGAGATGCAGTTTAATATGATAGAAAATAGAGTCTTACTAAAAAGGTTATCAACAATCTACTGTATAACGACACATTTCACAGAAGCATGTAGAAATGTCTGCTTCTACGTCTTGGCAGCACCTCGACCCATGATGGACTTCTTAGTGTTTTTCTCAGGTTTTAAAATGATTATATAACACTTTGGTCCAAACAGCACCAACGAAATGCCAAAACTAGATGCTAAAATAGCAAACACCTCCACGACATCTGCATATTTACCTGGAGAGCTGATATATGCTGGGATGAAGGCTATCCACACGGCACAGAAGATCAACATGCTGAAAGTAATTAACTTAGCTTCATTGAAGTTGTCTGGAAGATTCCTTACCATGAATGCTAGGAGGAAACTGAGGAGTGCTAGAAAGCCAATATAACCTAGTAACACACCAAAACCAACTATTGATCCTATATCGCATTCATAGACTATCTTTTCAGAATAGTATTTTGTGTTTTTATGAGGAGTTGGTGAGGCAGACACAAGCCAGACTGTGCAGATTATTGCCTGGACTGAAGTAAGAACCAGAACTGTTCCTCTCTGCTGCATAGGACCAAACCACTTCATAATGTCTCCACCTCCAGGCTTGGAGGCCTTGAACACAGCCAACACCACCATAGTCTTTACCAGGATACAGGAGACACACAGCACAAAGCTGATCCCAAATACTGCATGTCTCAACTGACAAGTCCAGAGTCTGGGACGGCCAATGAACAGCAGTGAGCACAAGAAACATAGTTTGAGTGAAAGCAAGAGCTGGAAGCTGAGTTCTGAGTTGTTGGCACGGACCATGGGTGTCTCTCGATAATAGATGAAGATCACCAGGACAATGGCAGAGACAAATGCTCCAAGCAATGAGATGGTTGCTAAGGAGATTCCCAGAGCCTCATGGTAGGACAGGAACTCAATGGTCTTTGGGACACAGTGGTCCAGCTGGGGACTGGACCAGAAGTCCTCTGGACAACTGGTACACTCTGTGGAGTCTAAATAATAGATTAGATTAGATTAGACCAAGATTAAAGTAACATGAATGTATCTTCTTTTATCCCATTTTACATGGTGACACAATGTAAACTTACCAGTCTCATTGCTGAACTCTCCCTCAGAACAAGCAATGCAGTCAAAGCAGCAGACAGGTTCTCCTTTCCTCCTGGCCACACGGGTTCCAGGAGAACAGCTCTCACTGCACACTGACCGAGGAGGCTGCAGGATGACAGGTACAGCAAACATCCAGCTTAAATAGCCGGTAAGAAGATGAAACAAATGTGTGATTGGCTGAGTGGATTGTGGGTGATGCGACAGCAGCTCTATAAGCAGCGACTGCACTAAGGTATCCAGACTGAATTAAAGTACCTTTCCAGATTCAAAGTTCCACATGATTCTGTCTTCATCAAGGGTGAATTCTTCATCTCCGGAGGTTGTCTTCTTGACCAGTCCTACATTCTGAAGCTTTGATCTTCCATCAGGGAGCCACGCCCAGTTCAATATATCGATGATTGGTAAAATGTCACCATTTTCATCAAAAGATACACGATCACCATTAGATGTGGTGAAGTTGACCTTTTCCAGGTAATAGAGAAGCTAGGGATGTTGATGAAGAATTATGAAAGACAAGAGATTTTTAAGGGCCCTATTACCATAAAAACATATTGCATTAAGTGAAAATAATTTAATAAACCCAACAGGGTTCTCTAAGTATCACCCGCACAACCCAATAACACGTTTCAAATATGTTGCGCAAATGAACAATAAATGAATAGAATCCTACAGGTTAACTGAAGAATGTCCTACCTGCCATGGCTGCATTGTCTGCAAACTGGCACAGCTGTGCCCAGGGAAAGGCCCTCTTCCTGGCACACACTGCAACATGTCATGGAGGGCATGGGCCAGAGCGTACACATTCTTGTAAATAAGGTTATCGAACCTGAGGCCAGACTCACCCAACAGGGTGGTCTCTGCTAGGTCCTCTTGTCCACTACACACCCTTCCACCAGCGTCCATCCACCCTGGTGGAAGGGGTGAAAATTTACACCGAAATGTGTGTTCCCAAAACTTCCTCACCTGATAGAATACAATGCATTCATAAGTATTGCGTTACATACGATGGATGGATTATTTACTTAGTTCACAGTTTTCAAATCGTGCATTGTCAATCACCACTTAAAGGACTTAATGAGGTGGTGAGTTAGTCTGAGCTCAAGCCTAAAACGACTTTTAGAGTGATAACAGACAACGGTTGTAAAGCAATCACTCCAAAAGTCGTGGTAAATCTGTTAAGGAGTTAATGTAAATAGCTCTGGATTAACACTGCGAAACTAGACATTAATGATCATCCATGGTAAATTAGTCTACCAACTTAATCGCTCAATGGTGGCCATTACTGGGCCAAGGCTACTCCTTGGACATGTCCTCTTTCAAAGATTCACTGGAGATCTGCATTTCTCTGTGTCTCTGTCAATCTACACCCCCTGCCTCAACCAAGGCACAGCAGGAGAACTTCTTCCTTTGAGAACTCTCCCTGTTGTTGTGGTTCTGTGTATTAAATTCACTGAGACAATTAATTAATTCAATCCATCACTTAATAACACTTACTATGTCATCCTCCTGGTAACTGTCAGGACGTATTTTTAACAAAAAGTCGTTGTAACTTGGCATCTTTCCATGATGGACGACAAAACCCAAACTACCTCTCAGGTACGGCAGGTATTGAGGAAACTTCAGACTTCCTCTCCACCAACCTGTAGTAGCAGTAAGTGAGTCAATATAGGGTTTATTGAGCAAGATGGCAGTGCAGGGCTAATCACTTCCCTTGATCTCATGCCAATGCAGTCATTGCCCCAAACCAGACCACAGGGGTACCAAGTAATGGCTGTCCCATTTGGTGGAAAGTTCCACAAAAGGTTCAGGGGGGAATTTTATATAGACAATAATATTCACATCTGGCGCACACCATTGGACACTATCAAGGGTGTGGATAAACTTGTTCCCCACCTAGCCTGCATAGTTTGGTAAGAGAATCAATACTACAGAATCCTTATCAGCTATGAGGAGACGCCTCGCTGTTGTATCTTTAGGAAAAGTTTACCATGATTAAATGGGTCAAAGGCCTGGGATGCATGAAGAAAACACATGGATACTGTACTGTTGCATCTTCTATGCTGATTTACAATTTCTTTGAGTGCATATATACTTAAATCAGTGCCATGACTATGAATTCCTGGAGCATATCCAAAAGAATGTCTTCTAGCACCTTGGATATAATGCTCTCCAGTGCAATTGGCCTGTAATTGTTGATGCTGATGTTAACTTTCCAGTTTTGTTTTTGACTACTGGCACTAGTAGGACAGACAACATGGCATCAGGCCATGCATTGATGCCATGGCCTGGGGGGTCCCAAGGCGATCCAAGGCCAGAGAGTCGATGTAATCAATCCATCTGGTCCTTGGCCTGCCCCGGGGTCTCCTCCCAGTGGGACGTGGCTCGAGGACCTCCCTAGGGAGACGCTCGAGGGGCATCCTAACCACATGTCCGAACCACCTCAGCTGGCTCCTCCTCCAGGTGATGGAGCAGCGGCTCTACTCCGAGTCTCTCCTGAGTGACTGAACTTCTCACCCTATCTCTAAGGGAGATTCCAGCCACCCGCTGGATAAAATTCATTTTGGCCGCTTGTATTGGTAACCTTGTTCTTTAGAGCCTTCACCCACACTTCATGACCATAGGTGAGGGTAGGACACTTCATGACCATAGGTGAGGGTAGGACACTTCATGACCATAGGTGAGGGTAGGACACTTCATGACCATAGGTGAGGGTAGGACACTTCATGACCATAGGTGAGGGTAGGGACACTTCATGACCACAGGTGAGGGTAGAGACACTTCATGACCATAGGTGAGGGTAGGACACTTCATGACCACAGGTGAGGGTAGAGACACTTCATGACCACAGGTGAGGGTAGAGACACTTCATAACCACAGGTGAGGGTAGAGACACTTCATGACCATAGGTGAGGGTAGGACACTTCATGACCACAGGTGAGGGTAGGACACTTCATAACCACAGGTGAGGGTAGGACACTTCATGACCATAGGTGAGGGTAGGACACTTCATGACCACAGGTGAGGGTAGGACACTTCATGACCATAGGTGAGGGTAGGACACTTCATGACCATAGGTGAGGGTAGGACACTTCATGACCATAGGTGAGGGTAGGACACTTCATGACCATAGGTGAGGGTAGGACACTTCATGACCATAGGTGAGGGTAGGACACTTCATGACCATAGGTGAGGGTAGGACACTTCATGACCATAGGTGAGGGTAGGACACTTCATGACCATAGGTGAGGGTAGGACACTTCATGACCATAGGTGAGGGTAGGGACATTTTATGACCATAGGTGAGGGTAGGACACTTCATGACCATAGGTGAGGGTAGGACACTTCATGACCATAGGTGAGGGTAGGACACTTCATGACCATAGGTGAGGGTAGGGACACTTCATGACCATAGGTGAGGGTGCTAGGGACACTTCATGACCATAGGTGAGGGTAGGGACATTTTATGACCATAGGTGAGGGTAGGGAGATAAGATGAAGGTAGATCAGTAGACAGAGAGCTTTGCCTTCTTGCTCAGCTCTCGTCACAACAGTGCGGTATAGTGACTGTAATAACGCCCCTGCTGCTCTGATTCTCCCGCTGATCTCCATCTTTCGCTCACTTGTGAACAGCCACTTAAGCCATTTAAGTGTATCCTGAAAGTTTATGTAGCTACAATTTTGAATGGCATCGTAGAAATGACACTTTTCTGGTATATTGCCATAAACACTTTTCTGGTATATTTCCATAAAAAATGATCTTCCTTAAGCATGTCCACAGGTACAATCATTTGCAACATTTTTTTTTATTTTTTCATTTTTTGATATACCAATTATATGCAGCCATCAGAGACGCCATCTTGAAAATGGAGGCTTTCTGGGATTTGGGTTGACATTTAGTGCTTGCCCAATACTACCAAAATCCAGTGACCCTCGCCCCATTTTTTTTTCATTGCTTGACTCACCTACAGGGAATATCCATTGCAGACCTGTCACATTCTGTTTAACCACCTGCCAAAGAAATTAATACATTCAATACATTCTCATTTTAGATCATTCTAATTACAGATCCCTAAATTCATCCTCCTCCTCACATAAATAACACAAACCTCATCCAAGACATTCATCATGTAGGGTCCATATCCAAACGCAAAGACAACCCGAGCTGTGGAGGTCTTCATCACAGTGACAATCCTCTGGAGTTTATCTGTGTCTTTGTGGAAGGGCAGAGCCTCTGAATAAGCCACACAACCCAGACCAGACTGGTCCAGGCCAGACTGGAAAAATTGTGAGGCATCACGGCCAGTATAATCATCATTGAACAACAGTCCTACCCAGGACCACTCGAACCGCCTCATGATCCTGATCATAGCTCTCACCTGAGTGGACAAAGAAAGGACAGAAATGCCTGGCTCCTGATACTACCGTAATTAGCTCTTCACTAAGCCCCTCCCCAATCCAGCCTTGTCCAATAGGCACGTTGGAAGAGGAAAGCTTGACCAGGAAAGCTTGACCTGGATAGCAACAGTTCTTAAAGTATTTGGATTGACATTGGACAGTGAGCAAACCCCACCCCAAAGGGTGGGGCTTTGAGAAGAGCTCATTATTCAACCTGGAATGAAATTGGTGCTGCTTGTGGCGACAAGTTGAGTGGTGTTTGTGTCTGTCTTGGCTGTCTAGTGTTTGGACTAAATATTGTCTTTGACTGTTTGGTGTTTAAGTTTTAGTTTACTCGCCAGTGGCCCTATATGCTGCAAGAGTCAGACTGGACTACTGGGGAAGATATGGTATATATGGTATTGGACTATTCATGCAATGAATCGCAGGATATCATGCTTTCAGGCATCTGTTTAGGATGCCTCTGGGGCATCTTCCTAGGGAAGTCCTCTATGCACATCACACTGGGAGGAGACCCCGGGGCAGACCAAGGACCAGATGGAGGATTGCATTGACTCACTGGCCATGGACTGTCTTGGGATCCCCCAGAATAAGTCACTACTGTTGGTCTGGAGATGGAAGTCTGGAGCTCTCTGGTGGAGCTGTTGGCCCTACAACCTGACTACAGATAAGCGGCTGAAGAAGGATGGTACATTACATATACAAATGCTGTCATATACTGTATATTGCCTACTTTTAATATATATTTTTGTCTCCACCGTAAGGTGGAGACAAATAATTCGTACCCTGTCCGTCAGCCCGCATGTCCGTCTGTGCACATCTATATGGAGCTGTCAGTAGTCAGTATATCTCCATATATGGAGCTGTCAGTAGTCAGTATATCTCCATATATGGAGCTGTCAGTAGTCGGTATATCTCCATACATGGAGCTGTCAGTAGTGAGTATATCTCTGTCAGGCTCAGGTTTGCACAGTTCAGGCCTGAGCCCGGACGGTGGAGACCAAGGGGCACAGGGCTTGTTAAATTAGATTTGGCCTTATAGGCCAGTAATTTTAGCTCATGTTTTACCTGAAATTGGAATAAATTGTAACATGGAATTTTTCTTCACAGATCATTTCTTTGAGGTCTCCAGAACAACATATTAAAAGTCCCGAAAAATTCCAGTTGCGCAAATATGTTTAATTTCATAAAGTAATAGAATACATAGGCTCTAATGGAGTGATAGCCCCGCCCCCTTCCTATACAAACCCATTATAACTTAAAACTCCATTTTAACCATGATGGATTATTCAAAAACAACCCATATTTTTTCTGGTGACTGATATTGTCCTCCTAATACGTGAGAGTACCGTGGAATTTCATTCACAGGTTTCAGTTATTTTTAAAATATTGTTTTGGAAAATGTAGCTGCCTCCATATCTGGGTATGCCCACCCAAATGAATATTAAAAAAATAAATAAATGAAACCTGTAAATGAAATTCCACTGCCCTCACCTTTTTCTGGTGACTGATATAGTCCTCCTAATATGTGAGAGGGCAGTGGAATTTCATTTACAGGTTTCATTTATTTATTTTTTTTTTTTTATATTCATTTGGGTGGGCATGTCCAGATATGGAGGCAGCTACATTTTCCAAAACAATATTTTAAAAATAACTGAAACTTGTGAATGAAATTCCACGGTACTCTCACGTATTAGGAGGACAATATCAGTCACCAGAAAAAAGATGGGTTGTTTTTAAATAATCCATCATGGTTAAAATGGAGTTTTAAGTTATAATGGGTTTGTATAGGAAGGGGGCGGGGCTATCACTCCATTGGAGCCTATGTATTCTATTACTTTATGAAATTAAACATATTTGCGCAACTGGGATTTTTCGGGACTTTTAATATGTTGTTCTGGAGACCTCAAAGAAATGATCTGTGAAGAAAAAGCCCATGTTACAATTTATTCCACTTGAAACGCTATTTTGCCTGGACTATAGCCTCAATACCAAACTCGAGTTCAGCTTACTGAAGCTTGGGTGTGAAATTGTCCGCTGTCTGTGAGATTTCAAGGGAGAGGGGTTAGGTTGTTGTCAATCCTGTGGCTAAGGGGCTAGCCTGTTTGCAAACCAAACAAATACAGCCAACAAGCATTAATAGCATGTGAACAAAAAGCAGTGACATATGTAAGATGATGATGTTTATACAACCAGACTATTTATCATGGGTCGGTTTAATGGACAGACTGATACGCCCTCTATTCACTGCAGTTTCAGCCACCATGTATGTTTGTATGACACTGTAACTGTTGCACTGATGAGTGACAGGGCTGCTGGCTAATCAGCTGCATCCATTTGGATTTGCTGTTAGACCAACCCCCAACTCTGACTCTCATTGGGTGAATACATCTTGGTACGTAAGGTAAGTAAGTTACCGTATTTTCCGCACTATAAGGCGCACCGGATTATAAGGCGCACCTTTTAAAACTGATTTCATATATAAGGCGCACTGGATTATAAGGCGCAGTGAATAGAAGCTACTACAGTTAATATAGAATAGAAGCTACTGCAGTCAACCAATCCATATATAAGGCGCACTGGATTATAAGGCTCACTATGGATTTTTGAGAAAATTAAAGGCTTTTAAGTGCGCCTTATAGTCCGGAAAATACGGTAGGTTGACAATACGTGACCAGACCAAGAGATTCGGTGCACTCAGAGAGTGGGGCTGCGTCGTTGATCGGTCTGGACCAGGCTAATTTTTCAACTGGAAGCCAATAGCATGTGGCAGGCTACATGACTAACAAGGAAACCTTCTCTCTCCTATTGTTTGATAGAGGCATATTATAAACACAAAACCTATACAACAAATAACACTATACACCTCAGTACATGGACCACACATTTATAGAAATCAGTTGAGAATTGCCTGGGAATTCCACAATTGAAATGTCAACTTTTTGCGGGTTGTTATAGTGGAGTGAGTGTGGAACTATAGCGGTCCTCTGGAGTGAGTGTGGAACTATAGCGGTCCTCTGGAGTGAGTGTGGAACTATAGCGGTCCTCTGGAGTGAGTGTGGAACTATAGCGGTCCTCTGGAGTGAGTGTGGAACTACAGCGGTCCTCTGGAGTGAGTGTGGAACTATAGCGGTCCTCTGGAGTGAGTGTGGAACTACAGCGGTCCTCTGGAGTGAGTGTGGAACTATAGCGGTCCTCTGGAGTGAGTGTGGAACTATAGCGGTCCTCTGGAGTGAGTGTGGAACTATAGCGGTCCTCTGGAGTGAGTGTGGAACTATAGCAGTCCTCTGGAGTGAGTGTGGAACTACAGCGGTCCTCTGGAGTGAGTGTGGAACTACAGCGGTCCTCTGGAGTGAGTGTGGAACTACAGCGGTCCTCTGGAGTGAGTGTGGAACTACAGCGGTCCTCTGGAGTGAGTGTGGAACTATAGCGGTCCTCTGGAGTGAGTGTCAGAGTATTCCAGGTTGTGCAACATGAACTATTATATACTCAGGCATTTACCAAAAATTCGATACAACGATGCATCGATTGGCATAACACAAGTCAACTATTATATACAGTACCAACACGTCTATTGTTATTATTAGTTCACCTGGAAGACAACACTTGGCAATGATCTGAAGAAGGATGGAAACTGAGTCCGGTCACTCAGACAGGAGCAAACTGCACCGAAACTCATCTGTAAAAGCAGAATACAAACAAAGCATCAGATATCTGTTCTGTATTGTGCTGGATCCAGGTGTTAAGGGTGGCAACCCTAACAACAATTATGTTCTTCCTCATCTTACAAACTGCAAACAAATATTAGAAAGGTCATAAGAAACTCACCATGGGCACTCTGTACACACCTAATATTTTAGAGACAGCAATAGAACCAGCACCCACAATTCCAAGTACTGGAGGAGAGCCGACACAGCTCTGGTCCAGTGTAAACTGCTGCTCTCTCCCACTGAGCAGAGACAACGCTGCACTGGTTCTAAGTCCTTCCGTTGCACATGTGTCATAGATACTGTATCCCAGAGTCAGGTTGGGGAGCAGACTGGGGCTGCTGTTGATCTCATGGATGGCAAAGGCCATGACCTGTGCCATTCTGAACAGTCCGATGGAAAACCTAACACACACAATTAAGCTTGGATGTCGGGAAGTTGCATGGTAACCCAGGTTCTCTGAGTGGAGAGACTGGCTCTCCACTACGTATTGAATAATAAAAGGCCTTCTAAAAAAAAAAAAGATAGCATATTGTGTAAAAGTTCATTTTCTTCCACAATATAATACAAAAAGAGAAACTTTCATATATTCTCAATCAATTGTGCATTAGGTGAAGTATTTAAAAACTTGCTTTGTTTTAAACCTGATGTTTATGGTGTACAGCTCATGGAAATCCCAAAATCCTCAATCTCAATAAATTAGCATATTTTCACGAGAACACAAATAAATATATTTTAAACAAGAAACATTGACTATCTGAAAAGTATGTTAATGTATGCAATTAATACTTGGTCTGGACTACTTTTGAACAAATTATTTCATCAATGGGGTGTGATCAACTTGTGATCAACGTGGCACTGTTGAAGAGTTATGGAAGACCAGTTTTGCTTTGATAACGGCCGTGAAATAATTTGTATTGTTCAGTCTTATGTCTCACACCTTCCTGTTGACAATACAATCCAGATTCTCTATGGGGTTAAAGTCAGGGCAGTTGCCTGGTCAGTTTTGGCACCTGCCCACAGTGCCAAAACTACTAGTAACTGCTGTACTGACCATGGTATTACTGCGCTTACCTGACCAGCAAACTGCCCTGACTTTAACCCAACAGAGAATCTGGGTTGTATTGTCAAGAGAAAGGTGTGAGACATAAGACTGAACAATACAAATTCATTTACGGCCGTTATCAAAGCAAAACCGGGCTTCCATAACTCCTCAACAGTGCCACAGGTTGATCACCTCCATGCCACACCCCATTGATGAAATAATGTGTTCAAAAGTAGTACAGACCAAGTATTAACTGCATACATTAATATACTTTTCAGATAGTCAACATTAAAAAAAAAAAAAAAAACATGTATTTTTTGTGGTTTTGTAAAAATATGCTAAGTCATTGAGATGAGCTGTACACCATAATCATCAGGATTAAATAAAAGAATTTTTTTTTAAATAGTTCAGTTAATGCACAATTGATTGAGAATTTTTGAAAGCTTCACTTATTATGTTATATTATAGAAGAACATGAACTTTTACACAATATGCTATTTTTTAGAAGGACCCTTATAATACACTTTCTATGTTGTTTTGACTTAAAGGCCATTCACACGAGGAGCGCATAAGCCTCTGTTAATTTTCAATGAGAACTGCATTTTTGTTCTGAGAAGGTTTGATAACACAAGCGTATTTATGAGAGCACACACGCACAATTCACCAGATCTGGATTCTGTTCAGGTTTTTTGTTTTAAGCTGCGTTATCCAGAGCCTTCTAGTGGGAGAGTTAGGATATTCTCGTTCACTCCTGTGCGCCAGGTCGCTCGCGCTGCTGGAGGAGCATAGAGCCAACAGCACCCCATTCACACACTGTTAACAACTGACAATCTGCTGGAGGAGCATAGAGCCAACAGCACCCCATTCACACACTGTTAACAACTGACAATCTGCTGGAGGAGCATAGAGCCAACAGCACCCCATTCACACACACTGTTAGCAACTGACAATCTGCTGGAGGAGCATAGAGCCAACAGCACCCCATTCACACACACTGTTAACAACTAACAATCTGCTGGAGGAGCATAGAGCCAACAGCACCCCATTCACACACTGTTAACAACTAACAATCTGCTGGAGGAGCATAGAGCCAACAGCACCCCATTCACACACTGTTAACAACTGACAATCTGCTGGAGGAGCATAGAGCCAACAGCACCCCATTCACACACACTGTTAGCAACTGACAATCTGCTGGAGGAGCATAGAGCCAACAGCACCCCATTCACACACTGTTAACAACTGACAATCTGCTGGAGGAGCATAGAGCCAACAGCACCCCATTCACACACACTGTTAACAACTGACAATCTGCTGGAGGAGCATAGAGCCAACAGCACCCCATTCACACACTGTTAACAACTGACAATCTGCTGGAGGAGCATAGAGCCAACAGCACCCCATTCACACACTGTTAACAACTGACAATCTGCTGGAGGAGCATAGAGCCAACAGCACCCCATTCACACACTGTTAACAACTGACAATCTGCTGGAGGAGCATAGAGCCAACAGCACCCCATTCACACACTGTTAACAACTGACAATCTTGTGATGTGGGGGCGTCTCGCGAGACTACCTGCGAGGCTGCTATGAGTGCAATGTAGCAGCAGGAGTATACAGAAATGCGTTGAACTCAGATATTTAATCCAGCTTTAATGACTTTAAAACCCTTGTTTTTTAATAATAGTACAACACAAACATTACTGAGACTGTATTTGTGACTGAACGTTACTTTAAAACAGTTGTCGTTTTGCATACGTACCTAAAATAGCTCTTATTTACGTTGAAAACAATGTATTCCCAACTGCGTTATCATGCTTGTTTTGAGCAGACCTGGGACAGCTGACGTTGTTCCGTTTATCGCTCCCCGTGTGCAAGGCCCTTAGTTTGCCACACTACAGTGTCACACAAATAGTATTTTTGAAGAAAATATTCAAACTGAATGTTGGTTTTATAAATATTGGGTTATACACAGGACATATTGAAATAGTGAAAGGTATCCTCAAGAGATTGTGACTAAATAAGCATGAGATCCATGTGACAGCCTATATCTTTTCTAAAATAAACCAATGTGGTATCTGAGGAACCCACATCATGTCAAATTATGGTAGAATAACCACATTATGTATGATGCTGTTGTATTTCTGCACAAGTAATGACCTTCTGTGTGAGAAAGAGATCAGCGTGTTTCTGCTGTGGCCTGTATGTGCCACAGGGTAAACAACTCAGTGTGTCAACAGGAATGTCACTGGGTCATCTAGGTCATCAAAGACATGATTTGGTGTAACTAAGCTGAATGTCCTTAAATAAAATGACTGCAAAGAGGATATGATATGCCTGGACTCTACTTCACTCCCCACACACGGTCAAAAGTACTCCTATAGACTACAATGAAAATACGACACCAACTATTCATGTTTCTATACATCAAACCAAGGAGCGTGTTCTCTTGCTGTCTCTTACTGATACCTACTGATGGCAGGTTGGTTTCTGATCCTTGGGCTGTGTGAAAGTCAACTCAGGAGCCACAGAGGACATATGGATGGGAATCAAACCACCCAGAAGCACGTCTCCATCCTTGTACATTCTGTAGGGATTAAAGGATGCCTGTAACTCACAAGAAGAGGAAGAGGAGGAAGACAAAGGAGAGAAGGAAGAGAAGAACATCATCAAGTATGAAAACAGTTGTATGTCTAAAGAAGCCCTCATGACTGGCCTCCTCTCTCTAACAACCTCCCCCCCCCTTCTCTAAATCCATTGTCCAGTTGTTAGGTGTTTTATACAGTGTGGTTCCATCCCCTGTGCCACCTTGGCATTACATCATCTAAACAACACTGGTGTTGGTACACAGGTACACACAGAGGCAGAACCTAACATACATACTGTTTAGTTTGGGGGTGGGGGGGGGGTCCGTGGCTCAAATGCTGAATAAATGGTGGTCCCTGGAGTCAAAAAGGTTGAAAACCACTGTGGTAGAGTGTTCCACAGGGCGGGGACTACAGCCTGAAAAGCTCTTTCACCTTTAGTCTTTAGCTTGGAGCTGGGAACAGCTAGTAGTCCCTGTTCTGTCCATGCTACATGAATAATGATGGCTGTCCTCACATCAAAACATTACAATAAGTCAATTATGTCAATTTAGCCAGATTTAGCATTTGCTTTAATTCACATTCAGAATTATTTTCAGTGGTCCAAAATTTCTGAGGAAAAAAAATGGTCAAAATGGCCTCTCATGCATCCTAGTGTTAACCTAAGATTAGCCAGTCCAAAAATAAACAAAAACGTTGTTGAATATTGTACAGCAGTAGCACTAATTCTATCCAGCAACTCTAATGCTAATTATCATGGGTCTACAGGCCCATAGCAGGCGCGCGCGCGCACACACACACACACACACACACACACACACACACACACACACACACACACACACACACACACACACACACACACACACACACACACACACACACACACTATTATTATTATCTGTATTCATTGTATTAAAGGCATTCAAACAGTCAGATTATCTAACTTCCTAATGAAGTCACTGAACCATTTGATATTTAATTGATGTTATTGTAATGTTACCTTGTTATTGAAATGGTCTCTAATGCCTATATTAATTAAACAACACTAGTGTGTGTGTGTGTGTGTGTGTGTGTGTGTGTGTGTGTGTGTGTGTGTGTGTGTGTGTGTGTGTGTGTGTGCGCGCGCGCGTGCGTGCGTGTCTTTGCACGCGTGTGCACATGTGCATGCATGTGTTCGCACATGCATGTGTGTATGGGGCGGCTGTGGCTCAGGCAGTAGAGCAGCTCGGCCAACGAGCCAATGGTCTGCGGTTCAAATCCCGGCTCCTCCTGTCTACTGTACATGTGGAAGTGCCCTTGGGCAAGACACTGAACCCCACCTTGCCTCCAGTGGTCGCCACGCGAGGACGCTGAGTGTCTGCCGCTTCAATGTCTGAATGAGTGGACCATTGTAAAGTGTTTTGAGTATAGACCTGTGCAGTGACGTCACCAGCCCTGTTCCACTAGTGGATTCCCCATTCATTTTCCTCATAGACTTTTCAGTGACGTCACCAGCCCTGTTCCACTAGTGGATTCCTCATTCACTTTCCTCATAGACTTTTCAGTGACGTCACCAGCCCTGTTCCACTAGTGGACTCCTCATTCATTTTCCTCATAGACTTTTCAGTGACGTCACCAGCCCTGTTCCACTAGTGGATTCCTCATTCATTTTCCTCATAGACTTTTCAGTGACGTCACCAGCCCTGTTCCACTAGTGGATTCCTCATTCATTTTCCTCATAGACTTTTCAGTGACGTCACCAGCCCTGTTCCACTAGTGGATTCCTCATTCATTTTCCTCATAGACTTTTCAGTGACGTCACCAGCCCTGTTCCACTAGTGGATTCCTCATTCATGCAAAAAATGTGTCACATGAGTATGACAATTGATTAGGCCTACAGTATGCATTTTGCATTTTGGCCTCTCACCCAGTGAAAAGTCAGTGAAAGGTTTTTCTGTCTACCTCCTTGGTTTCGTTTTAGGAAAGGGGCGGCTGTGGTTCAGGAGGTAGAGCAGGTCGTCTAATGACCCGTGGGTCGGCGGTTCGAATCCCGGCTCCTCCTGTCTACATGTCAAAGTGTCCTTGGGCAAGACACTGAACCTCAAATTGCCTCCAATGAGTTGGTCGGTGTTCAGCTTGTTGCCACCATTGGTGTGTGAATGTGTGAAGTTTAGGATGCTGAGCGTTGACTGTTCGCCGCTCTACTTCCCAATGTATGAATGAATGGACCATTGTAAAGCGCTTTGAGCACTTGGAAAAGCGCTATAAAAATGCAATCCATTAAAAATGCAATCCATTAGGAAAGGGCTTTGTTTTCATTTTAGCTCACACGGCCTTATCAACTAATTCGGCACATGACCTCGCTCACATGATCGTCTCACTCTCTGTTCTCTCTTTCTCTCTTACCATCGAGTGTTCCAGAATGTTCTAAATCATACCTGGGCATCATGCGGCCCGGGGGCCAAATGCGGCCCTTTGGCTGACCCTGACCGGCCCATGAAAGGGTGCTGTGGTTTTCAACCAGCGGTCCTTGAGAAAGTTCCAGTTAGATATAGAAAGTTGGTTAACCAGATATAACTTTTTGAGAGTGTAATAATGAAACCAAATGGACCCGCAAGGGTCCATTTGGTTTTTTTTTACACTCTCAAGAGTGAATTAGCCAAGTCTACACTACACTACAACTAGAGAAGGTAGAAGATTAATGGTCATTTTGATCTGTATGTTTGACTGTTAGGTTTCCCAAATCCAGCCTGGGTATTGGACAAAAAGCAAAATGAATTTTTAGTTTTTGGGGTCTGTGCGGCTAAAATGTCATCTAATGGTGATCCTCTGTGTCTCAAATTCTGAATAAATAGATAGTCAAAAGGGTTGGTCTTACACTTTAAAATTAAATGAATACTACACAGACTTTAGTTCAGTCTTTAGTCTTGGCCCTCCACCATATTTTATGTATCTCATTTGGCCCCTTGGGAAAAATAATTGCCCACCCCTGTTCTAAAGTGAAGTTACATCATGCCATTCTGAACTCCATTACCCATAATTCTATGTAAAGTAAATCGGTTGAAAAATAAGCGAGTTATTGTCATTTAAAAAAGTTTATGTTCATAGACCCAATGTTATGCTATACTCTGACAAGATGGCCGCCACGTAACAACGTCACTCCCCATTGGCCAGCAGCGCGGGCGAGACATCTAGCTTTATTTATGGTTTATATGATGTAATGCCAAGGTGGCACAGGGGATGGAACCACACTGTATAAAACACCTAACAACTGGACAATGGATTTAGAGAAGGGGGGGAGGTTGTTAGAGAGAGGAGGCCAGTCATGAGGGCTTCTTTAGACATACAACTGTTTTCATACTTGATGATGTTCTTCTCTTCCTTCTCTCCTTTGTCTTCCTCCTCTTCCTCTTCTTGTGAGTTACAGGCATCCTTTAATCCCTACAGAATGTACAAGGATGGAGACGTGCTTCTGGGTGGTTTGATTCCCATCCACCTGTCCTCTGTTCCCCCTGAGATGACTTTCACACAGCCCAAGGATCAGAAACCAGCCTGTCGTCAGTAGGTATCTCAGTAGGAGACAGCAAGAGAACATCATGCTTGTTTTAAATACAGGCAGCTCTTGGCCCAGATTCAACTTGTACCGATGGAAAAGTTGTGACATTGAGGGGTCAAAAAACGGAGCCGTCGAGTGGCTGTTCATCAGCCTAAAATATGGACTAAGTTTAAAATATGTCGTTTTCACCGAGGGTGGTGCAAATAGGAGCTATTTATCTGTGCTGCATGTCAACTGTTTTAAGTATTTCCAAATGACAACTACATTAATCTAACCTAAACCAATAATAATGAATATACAATAAATTAGGTCTGAAGGAAATGTTTATTCAAATTAATCACAGAATTTGTATTGTTCAGTCTTATATCTCACACCTTCCTCTTGACAATACAACCCAGATTCTCTTAAGTCAGGACAGTTGGCAGATCAGTTAAGCGCAGTAATACCATGGTCAGTGCAGCAGCTACTAGTAGTTTTAGCTCTGTGGGCAGGTGCCAAATCGAGCTGAAAAGGAAAATTAGCATCTCCATCAAGCTTGTCAACATACCGAAGCACAAGGTACGGTAAGGTAAGGTAAGATGGCTGTGTTGAGGTTTTCAGCCGATAACTTGGCCTAAATCATGTGTTTTGCCATGTCCAGTCTCCAAGCCATGTTATCGGCTGGTGTTAATCCACTGACAGTGAAATCTCACCAGTGGTTGCATCACAGCCATCTTTTAGAGTACCCTATGCTTCGGTATGTTGACAAGCTTCATGGAGATGCTAATTTTCCTTTCTAGCTCGATTTGGCACCTGCCCACAGAGCCAAAACTACTACTAACTGCTTTACTGACCAAGGCATTACTGCGCTTAACTGTCCTGCCAACTGGGCTTTAACCCAACAGAGAATCTGGGTTGTATTGTCAAGAGGAAGGTGTGAGATATAAGACTGAACAATACAAATTCATTTATGACTGTTATTGAAGCAAAAGTGGGCTTCCATAACACCTCAACAGTGCCACAAGTTGATCACCTCCATGCCACGCCCCATTAATGAAACAATTTGTTCTAAAGTAGCCCAGACCAAGTATTAACTGCATATATTAATATACTTTTTAGATAGTCAAGTTTTCTTGTTTAAAACACATTTTTAGTTGTCATAAAATATTTTTTGAAATCCTGATTTGGTGGGTTTTATCAGCTGGAAGCCAAATTGTGTAAAAATAAACAAATACTTGAAATCATTTATAATGTGAGCACTGGATCTATAAATAATGAAAGTTCAGGATTTTGAATGGAATTGTGGAAATAAATCAACTTTTCGTTGATATTCTATTTTTTTTAATGGACCTGTGTGTGTGTGTGTGTGTATATATATATATATATATATATATATATATATATATATATATATATATATATATATATATATATATATATATATATATATATATAATAATAATCTTTATTTGTATAGCACCTTTCATGACATAAAATGCAGCTCAAAGTGCTTTACATTGCAATAGAGAAGAAGACAAAAAAAAGTGGGTATAAATTAAAGAGATCATTAAAATACATCAAAGAAGCAGTACAGTGAGGACCTGAAATAAGGCATAAAATATAAAATCATAAAATATAGAATCACAGAGAATCAGTTAAAAGCAAGTGCATAGAAGTACGTCTTGAGTTGTGCTTTAAAAATGTCTACAGAGGCTGCCTGCCGAATGTATAATGGGAGTTTGTTCCACGCCGTCGGTCCATAGAAGCAAAAGGCTGCTTCACCGTGTTTTTTAGTTGCCATTTTAGGCACCGCAAGCAGGCCTGCAGTGGAAGACCTGAGGGGTCGGCCTGGGACATACTTAGGCAGGCAGTCATGTAGGTAGGAAGGTGCAAGACCATTAAGCGCTTTATAGACAAGTAAAAGAATTTTAAAAATCAATTCTAAACACAACCGGTAGCCAATGTAGTGAGGCTAGGACAGGAGTAAGATGTTCTCTCATCTTAGTTTTAGTTAAAACTCTGGCTGCCGCGTTTTGGACTAGTTGTAATCTGTCAGTTGTTTTCTTGGGGAGGCCAGAGAAGAGTGCATTGCAGTAGTCAAGCCGGGAAAATACAAAGGCGTGGATCAGGGTTTTAGCATCATCCATTGACAGATAGGCCCTGATTCGTGCAATGTTTCTAAGGTGAAAAAAGGCAGTCTTGGTGACATGGTTAATGTGTGAATTAAAATTCAATTCGGAGTCAATGAAGACCCCCAAGTTCTTTACTGTGCTATTACTTTCTACAATCAGATTGCCAAGTCTGCTTAGTATTGATTCTTTCTGGTCGCTGGAGCCAATTATGAGAACTTCTGTTTTATCCTCGTTTAGTTTGAGAAAGTTCTCACTCATCCAGCATTTGATGCTAGACAGACAGGTCAGCAATGGATCTAAGGCACAGGGATCATTTGGGGCTACGGAAAGATATAGCTGGGTATCATCGGCATAGAAATGGTAATTCACTTTGTGATTTGTAATAAGTTCTCCTAGCGGCAGTATGTATAGGGAGAACAAAAGGGGACCGAGTATTGAGCCCTGTGGGATACCAGAACTGATGTCATGTTTGTCAGAGTCAAACTCAGCTAGCTTTACATAATAGTTTCTGTTTGATAGATAGGAGGAGAACCAAGACAGGGCTGACCCCGATAGACCTACCCAGTGCTCCAGCCGGTGAATTAAAATTGAATGATCGATTGTGTCAAATGCAGCCGTAAGATCGAGAAGTAAAAGTACAGATATATTTTTCTTGTCAGCAGATACCCTGAGATCATTGATTACTTTTACAAGAGCTGTTTCTGTGCTGTGACCTTGCCTGAAGCCGGATTGGAATTTGTTATGCACCTTATTTATCTGTAGAAACACATCCAACTGATGAAAGACACATTTTTCTAAAACCTTGCCCAGGAAGGGCAGATTAGAGATGGGTCTATAGTTACCCAGCACAGAGGGATCCAGATTGTGTTTCTTGAGTAAGGGCCTTACTACAGCTGTCTTCAGAGAGTCAGGGAAGACACCTGATTGCAGAGAGTTGTTTACAATCTTTAATATATCTCTGATCACACTGTCTAAAACCTCTTTGAGAAAAGTGGTGGGAATTATATCTAATGAGCAAGAGGAGGATGTCATCTGTGATATGGTTTTGCGGAGCCCGTCTTCATCAATTGCGCAGAATGACGATAAGCTCCCCCTGGAGGGCTCTATCCTGGCTGCATTAGCTGCAGTTTGAGGGTTTAGGGTAGTGGCAGCATTCATAATATCAGCTCTAATATTGCAAATTTTGTTATCAAAGAAGCAAGCAAACTCATTGCACTTAGTTTTAGAGGCAGGGAACGACTGCTTGTAGAACTGAGGGGGGTTTAAAAGTCGTTCAATGGTAGAGAAAAGGACTTTGGCATTTTTCTTGTTGTCATTAATAATGCCAGAGAAATAAGCCTGTCTTGCC